>LPNX010555681.1:47992-99526 GCA_001517045.1 Pseudotsuga menziesii | reverse complement strand
ATATATATATTGATGTTATATTTTTTCAATTAATAAATTTAAAATAAAATAAAATTTAATATATATTTTTAGTGTTATTATTATGTTAATATATGCATATTTAACAACATTTTTAAAATGGATGTTAGGATAAAGGTAACAATAATTTTTTTTTTGGGATATAATAAAACTTATTATTTATTTTTAGTGTGATTATTATGTTAATATATTTATATTTAATAATATTTATAAAATGGATGTTAAGATAAAGGTAACATTAACATAATGTTTGGGGAGAGAAGAATGTTAAAATAAATTTAATGATTAGAAAATAAATAAATAAAATTAAATAAAGTTGAAAAATAACAAAAATAAAAGAAATTAATAATTTAAGTAATAATATAAAATGTTTTTATACATTTATATTAAAGCATAATTTCAAAATATTTGACATAATATTAATGGTTTTAAGGTTTTAATTCATCTAATTATGTTGATTTAAAAATCTTTTTTGAAATAGGACTTATAAAGTTCAATAAATTAATATTAATCTTAATGGATGTTAATAACACCACTATCATATTAACCAATTAAAAATAATTCTAATAAAATAAATTTAGTTTAGTTTAAAATCATAGTGGGGATGTATGAACATTAGTACCATGCATGTTAATGATCATAACTTTCATGTTAATCAATTAAAAGTAATTATAAAAAAATAAATTTAGTTTAGTTTAAATCATATTTGGGATGAATGTTTATGAATTACTTTTCATATGGACAAGCTTTGTCAAAATAAATATTTAATTGATATTGTTATTGTGGTTTATATATATATATATATAAAAGTTCAAATTCTATTAAAATATAAATATAAAGTATATGGAGATTAAAAGTAGGTTGTGAACTAAGTATTATCCATTAAGAAACCATTTTATTTATTGATGGAGTAATGGAGAAGTTGAAATGAAGAATTGAAATACTGAAAATCCAAAATGATTTTCATAGGTCAAGATTTATAGCATAAATTAATAGGTCAAGATTTATAGCATAAATTAACAACTAGCAAAGACAAAAATGAAAAAAACCATTTAACCATGTACTAAAGAAAACATTAAAGAATTGATAAACCTCATAACAGAGTTGGATAAGAGCTTGATTATTCATCATATAGAATGTAAATGAGTGGAGGCATGCCACTTCATTTTATGATCATCTTATTTTAATCCCTAAGACTCTCCTTGTTGGGAGGGATTGGGATGACAATGAAAAATGAATCGAGGAAATTCCTAGGGCACTATGGGTTTGCTAAAGACCTTTCTAGTGAGCTCATGGGCTAGGGATTTAATCTTAGCATAAAGATCCATTTGCGTCTTGTCCATATGACGCAACGACCCTTAATAAATACTATCCATATAAGCAACTAGACATATTCTCTAAGTGTTGTCCAATATATTTCCCTTGAGATAGCCCATGATATTTTGTATGAGCATAGTCTTGGTGTACCAGAGGAAGGTCAGGGTTTTATTGTACCTCGTTTCCCAAGTGCGAGTCTAACCAGAGTCTTCCACCAAACACCCCATCTCCTAAAAAAGATGGTCTGGGCCTTGAATATGGCTGCTTGTAGGGGACGAAATCATGCATGAGTAGCAGGCATGAACATTCTCCTGCTCTCATAAAAATCAAGGGATATGAGAATGGTGAGGGCCAACCTAGTTTTGCGCTTAGTCTTCTTAGTGCAGACCATGGTGAGAGCAATGCAAGGAGTTTTTGAGGCAAGAGCATAGTTGTGAAGGGAATCATGAGTATTGATCCAACGCCGAATATTGAATTGAGTAGCCAACAAACACAGAGGTTAATGTGAATGATCTTGGAGCAAAAGGAATGACCTCTTCTACAATCCATACTTGGAAACTAAGTATTGTGTAAGTATCCTTCAGATTGTGACTAGGATGAGGGGGGTATTAGCACCATGAACCATAATGGTGGACATAATGGCAAATGAGTGCGCCAAAGGGCCAAACCAGGAGCAATGCAGATGCATGAGGGGAGAAGTCTCCCCCTTTTTCAACCATCATAGCTTTTGTTGTAGACGAGTGTACTACATGATACATGTGGTGAAGGTTGGTGCTAGATGACCACCCTCTCAAGTGGTTAAGAGGCATGACAATCATCATGCAGTAAAAAGTGATATCATCAACAACCCACCATGGAAATAGTTATTTTATATATTAAAAACTTTATTACAATATTTTTAAATTAATAAAATTAAATAAAGAAAACTTTTAAATTTATAAATAAATTTTATATATGTTTAAACTAAAATATAAGTTATTAATTTTTACAATTATTTTATTTAATAAATTATGGAAAATTTAAAGCATGCTTAAAGGCCCATCTACACGATGCTTTATAAGAATTGCTCCTTACTAAAAATGTAACCTAAAGGCTAAAATGGAAGAAGTTAATTTTAATTAATTATCATGGAAATCTTATAATAGCTTCGCATCACACCAATTTATCACGATAATATTTTTACACAATGCTTTATAACCAGAAATACAATCTCAATCGGGATAGCATTCTATTCTATACACAATGCTATCTCAAAAACTAATGTTATTTTTAATTAAACTACTATGCAAATCGTATAATAGTTTCTCATCACACCAAACCAATTTATCATGATAATAATAAGAATGCTATTTTTAATTAAACTACTTTGCTCATCACACCAAACCAAGTTGTCATGATAATATTTTACACAGTGCTTTATAATAGTGGCTACTTACTCAAAATGTAATCTCAATGAGGATAACATTCTACACGCAAAACAGTTATATTTTTAATTTAAAATTAATAAAATATATTTAATATAAATTGCAAGTTTAAGTGAAACTAATATTTACAATATAATATTTTTTTATAAAATAACTCTACTTTAAATTAAAAATATATAATACAGATTAAAAAATATAATAAATATTGCAGATACTTAGTAGCTGAGATTCTCAGCTACAACATACACATAAAGAAAACAATAAACAGTAAAGTTCCCCAAAGACCTGAGCAATACCTTTGGAAAATTTTAAAAGACCACAATCACCATAAGACATAAATAGTTACAATCGCACATAAACAAAAAAATAATATTGTCTAGTTTAAACCTTAAACCTTTTACAACACTTAGAAATGATAGATTTGTAAGTAATATTTAGAGAATTGATTTACATTATAAAATTCCTCAAAAAAGATATAACCTTCTGAAGATCAAGTTTTGATGAAATATTTGTTTCCACGTTATATTCCTTATATACATTTTGGAAAGAGATTCCTAGAATTTCAGTTTATAAGCTTTTGACTTTTTCCATCTAGCTTTTAAGGACTGATACTTGTAAGTGACAGTTTGTTAGAGCCGAATCAATAATTGTCTTTAAATCACCTGCTACCTGAAAAAAATGTATATTTTTTTAATCCAGCGACATATAACAGACACTATAAAGCTATAAGTTCTCCCCATATAACAGACACCATAAAGCCAAAAGACATCCCATTTTCATAGGCTAATTTTGGAGTAATTGCACAGTCTTCTTGTTCCAGGATCACACAAGGGAGTCCACATTTCCTAATAGTTGAAACCCACTCCTTTGCAACCCTACAATGTGCCTTTTCCATTCCTCAATAAAGTACCGATGTAAACCCATCTCTTGAGCTTGTTTCCACCTTGTACAAGAACTGTTGCCCCCATATGAAGACACCACTTGGGATAAAGAATAAATGTATCTAGCTTGAAGGAAAGACACCAAATCCTGAGATAATTTAAAAAATCCAAATTCCCCAATGAGTGGATCTTCACCTACTATGATCAACTGATCATCCCCTAGTATCAAGGCTAACCAATCAACCATTATGTGAAAAAATCAAACCAATAAATTCCAATTATTAAAAAACCCCTTGACTCTTTTGTTTTTGAACCTAATCCACTAAAAAACATAATAGTTTTTCAAAGACATTCCTCTTATCAAACTGCTCTATAATCCATCAGAGAACATACTTCTTCAAATACTTTTGGCCAGGCTTGAGAAAACAAAAAAATATTTTTAATAGCCCATCCCCATCTTTTTAGGTTTGGATAACTTTTCCCATTTTACTTGGATGATAAAGTTCTCCTTATCCATGTTACTAGACCACAAAAAATAAAAAACTTTCGTTCGAGTACTGTTTAAAATAGAAGCCAAGCCCAGTCGCCCAATAGGAGGGAAGAGCATTGATATGGAAGAAACTGGCCAATTTGAGCAAGAGCCTCCTCATCTAGTTCATTTCCTCTGAAATTTGACTTAGTCTCACTAATAAGCATACATGTAGTCTTGCAAAATTAATTCAGGATATCATTATAGTATTTTCATTCTTGAATTGAACCAATCCCAAAAAACATAACATCATCTATCACAAATATATGAGTTAATATAATGTTAGTAGATAATTTAACTCTCAATAATCTTCCACCTAATTTCTCTTTTTCAATCAATATACTAATACCTTCAATGATTAAGAGGAACAATAAGGGGGATAGAGGAATACCTGCCTAAGTCCTCTAAAATATTGGAAAAAATTAAAGTATACATTGATTAAAACAACAAAATTAGTCAAGACCACACAATCCATCACCCAGTTTGTAGCTTCTAGACTAAGTCCAATCTATAGTAGGAATGACCTAAAAAAGACTCAATTAATACAATCATAAGAATTAACCAAACCCAATTTTAACATAGTAGGATTCAACTTTTTTGACTTTATACTATGAAAGCACTCATGTGCCACTCCAATGGCATCCATAATATGGCCATTATGAAGAAACCCAAACTGCTCCTTAGAGATAAATTTTGAAAACTAGCTTCAATTTGTTTGCGATTATTTTAGCAATGATCATATAAACTAAATAACATAAAGATGTTGGTCTAAAATCATTTAAAGAAGTAGGTTTTGAGAATTTAGGTATAACTACAATAAAAGTGGCATTCAAAGATCCAATAACCCTTCCTAGTCTTCTCAACTCCTCTACTCCTACCAACAGGATTTACTCCATAACATAAAAAAATTCTAGAAAAAGTTCAACAGTCCACCCATCTAGGCCTAGACTTTTTGTTCTAACAAAACCTGTTAGGAATTTTTTGATTTCATCCATGGACACATGGTCAACAATACTCTTACCTTCCTCCACAAAGAAAAACTAGGATATCCTTAAATGACCCTCACCTAATCCACAATTGACAAAGGCCTAGATCTTTAAACAAGTTTTGAATGTCATTCAATGCTTTGATTTCCAACTATTTGGATTTAATCAATTTCCTACCATCAGATCCATTTAATTCCCAAAAAATATTTTGTATTTTTTCACTCTTTGCAAACCTATGAAAAAAAATTGTATATAGGTTTCCTTGAGCTAGCCAAATGCCCATTTTCTTAAGCGTGTGAGACTCTTATTGAACTTTAAGAATCCTTAACCTTATTTCCTCAAGCTCTCTCAACCTAATCTATTCCTGCTCATATAAAATACATGTAACATTATTATTATATAAATCATTAATTTCATCCTCCGGACTAAACAAATCCTCCCTTAAATCCTTTTTCCTCTCTTTCTCCCATGTGATCATAATTGTATTAAGAAATTTAAGCTTATTAACTAAACCTAACATGGTTGAACACTTCTCCATTGATAGTAAAGGTTCATTATAACTAAAAATTGTGCGTGGCTAGGTTTGTCATTAAGGATAACAATAGAAAAATTGTAGAAGGAAATGTTGTTGTTATTTTAGTTAAAATCATTTATGTTTTTATATTGTCATAAGAACTGATGCCTTTGTAAATGTACATCACAATGGTACATAACAATCATTTAAATGCATTGGTCCATAAATAGGTATAAAATACACATTTGAGTTCAAATGAATACAATGCACTAAGGGTGTGTGCAAGAAGTTGAGGGACCTTTTAGATGCAATCCTACTTTTTGGAAACACACTCATGATACATAAAAACACACAATGCTCATGTTATGTAATGCTTGGTTTGGTTAATCTCGAGCCTGACATGTCATAGGTCACATAGGTTAGGCTAGGAAAAACACACACATTTTTTATAGTTACAAAGCGTGCACACGTTTTATAGTTACAAAATGCGTACGCGTTATGGAGAAGAAAAACGCGCACATGTTATGGAGAAGCAAAACTCCCACACGTTTTGGAGAAGCAAAACACGCACTCGTTTTAGAGAAGCAAAACATGCATGCGTTATGGAGAACCACAAAAAAATGGTTTTAGTGCATGGCTAGGGAAATGAATAAAAACAATATTTTGTATCATCAAGACTTAGGACCTATAGTAATATTTTAGCATCATCAAGAACAACATCTCAAACAACCATGCCTAACTTCCCAAGAGCATAATTTTTCTTTGTGTTGTAATATGGACACCATTAGGAGGTTTTAATAACTAAGTATGGGTCATAGTCCCTTGAGCATGCTTGAGGGAGGAAACTCAAGAATTATGTCATAAAGGTAGCTTTTAAGTCTTGAATTCCATGAACAAGGCATTGAACCTGCACATAGGACCTCCGTATGTGATATTTTGCATCTAAGAGAGAATGTGCAGTACATTAGAATTCTCTTATCACTAGCAACATATCTGTAGACATGGTTGAGGGAGGAAACCTAGTCCTTAGGCCCTAAAGTAATCCTATAGACATATAGGGCCAAGAACAATACCTCTAACAGACACACATGATCTCATAAGGGTATCCTCAACCTTTAAGTTGGGATATGGCCATGATTAGGATTTTTTTAGCATTAGATATGGAGGATAAGGTGTTAATCATGGTTGGTACATAAAGCTTTAATTTTAGGTTTTAAGGCTCAAGGTCCATGAATGACACCTTGAATCACCATAGATTACCTCTCATGTTGATAGTTTTGTTTTGAATGGGGATATGGGAACCATTAGGGGTTTCTAAGTACTATGTATGTGTCTTAGGACCTTAGACATAATAAGGGAGGAAACCTAGGACTTAGCCCCTAGAAGATGCTTCTATCCATCTAGAGCCAAGAATGATGTGTTGAACAACATCAATAGATCCTTGCATGGTTTCATTTACCTTGAAAGAAATGGGGATACTAGTTCCATTAGAAATTTTTTAGCACTAAGTACAAATATTAGGCCCCTTCATATGGGTAAGGGGAAACACTTGGTCCTTAGGACTTAAAGGAATATGTTAACTATTTAGGACCAAAATTGATGCCTCCAACCACCACACATGACATTGAAAGTGAATCATTTGAATCTTAATCAGGATATGCATGCCATCATCATTTGTTGAGCACTACGTATGCCTATCAAGGCCATGGACATGGTTAGGGGAGGAAACTATGTCCTTAGGCCCTAACTAAATATTATAGGAATCCAGGGAAAGGAAGGATGCCTTAAAAAATCACACATGGCATCTCATAGATATATTTGGACTATAAATATGGATGTTAGTAGAATTATGTGGTTTTGAGCAGCAGGTATGGGACCTTTGAGACATGATTGAGGAAATATTCTCATTCCTTAGGCCATAATGGAATATTTGAGGAACCCATGTTAATGAACAATTCCTTGAATCACCATAGATGACCTACTCAAGGTATGCTTGGTCTCCAAGAAAATATGCACATGCTTGTTACAGAGAGAAATTCCTATGGATTGGGGTACCACAATAGACAACTTGACTCCAGAAATCAATCCTTTCCAATATGCAATAGAAATTAAATATCTAACACTAAAGGATCAGACCTCGTACCTTATTCCGGACGGTTGAAGTAGATCCCCATTGAGCTTTCCAACTTTATCTTGAATTGATTAATCACGTCCTCAACAACAAGTAAACAAGACAAGCATACTATATATATTGGTGTTAGATCTATTCTAGCATATATAATCAACAATGTAAAAACATTTGAAATCACCCATGGATGAAATATTCATTCAAACATACATTATTGGACAGGAAAAGATATTTCTATTAATATAAAATCAGAGATTACAATGGATACAACCTCTTTCAGCACGCCTGCGAATCGAAGAAAATGAATCCCCCACTTGGGCCTCCACCACCTCAATCCTCCATCTCTCGATAACAAGCTCACAAGAAAAAGGCAAGCTTGGGAAGAACACAAAAGTGCTCCAAGGGACAAAGGGATGCAGACTCAAGCACAAGTTCCAGCAATAATGGACTATAGTTTCTTTGCTCTTAATTTTCTCTTATGCCTTCAATGTACCTAAGAGTTCCTTATATATCTTTTCAAAGGGGTAATGAAAGGTTGAATCCGAGTGATCTCAAGGCATATGGAAGGCCAGGAGTCAAGTGAGTCAGATCCATGTCAAGGAAAACACCAAAAGGATTTGGATTATGCACACATCCCGATGTACGCGATTTTAGTGGTCAAACCCGCGTATATATGCGATTAGGGGTTTAAAAGTTGCGTATATGAATTTTCACATGTTTTTAGGGATGGTCAAGGAAACATAAAAGGACAAAAAATGGTCCAAGGGGTCTAAGGAGTCTGCAGAGGGACAGGCGAAGGCCATACAAGTGTGATTCACTTGGAGTGGTAAAATCAGCTATAACAGATGCCCCCTAATGTGTGAGGTCAGAGGGGTCATACGATGGCTGAAATACATTATAAGTCCATCCCAGAAGTGGAGTGATGAAGGATCCCAAATGGAAGATCGGCCACCCAATCAACATAGTACAACTCTGTACATACTGCAAATACATATAGCAGTCCCAGATACATAAGAGTACAATGGCCATGAATAGGCATGATACAACATATCACATAAGTGGTCATCGCCACGTACAATATACATAGATCAGAATCTCCATGATGAAGATATACAAAGGATCATGATCTCCATAATGGCTGAAGATATATCATGGATCAATATCTCCATAATAGCTGGAAATGTCTGACATATACTGGAATCAAGTCACAAGAGCTGAAATCTCATGAACACTGGCACGATCAAGTAGGTAGCATATAAGAGATGCCACCAATCTGGAAGGTCTTCTACACAAACCACTACGAGTACATGTCCTACTATGTGAATAGAGGTGTCAAGGTCAAACATAGTAGTCCATTGTCTGATTACCGGTCATTGATGTATACCGTTAACAGACGCGAGATCACCCACCGATAATGAAAATGGGAATCAAGGTACTAGAGTGCAAACTAACAAGTATGAATAGATGTGTTGAGGTCGAACACTTGACAGGATCCATCGATCAGGGGACATTGATGTATTCCCAAAGACTGTCAATGGCGAGAGAACCTGCCACTGATGATTGCAAGTCTCAAGGCACTCAAAATGACTCTAGATTCCAATCCTAGAATAAATGATCTGAATTTGATGGGATGAAATATGCTGGAAGGAGGGCATTAAGGCATCCCCCATCATCCAACATGAGGTACTCAGCAAAGCTGTATAATGTGGAAGGACTCGATCATAATGTGCACAAACCAGTAACTGTACCGAGAATGGCCGACATGCAAAGTCAAGATAACTGAGGAATGGCCAACTCAGGTTTCAACTTCCTTCGAACAAGAGCATAATGGCATATGGTGACTTACATAAAGGCAGCATAGACTCAATACACAAAACTGGGACATCTCTGCGACACAGGAGGCATCGACAGAGGCTCCATGGGGACTGGAAGCTTAACCAGTCAGTGGAGATAAACTCAGATAAATGAGTACAGCTCCTAAATTCAAACTATAAACCCAACCAATGGATGTGATATACAGTGCTCTGTTCGAAGGCCACACGACTCGACAGCTTCCAAAGATAACATCTTTCCTTGTCTTCCTTTTTATTTATTTTTATTTTTTTTGGACTTTTTCAAATATTTAAAAAGCTTGAAAAAGAATAAAACTGCTTTATAGTTATAGACTAAGAGGAGACGAGTGTCATAGGGGAAAATAAACTAGTTCCAAGCAGTGGAACATACCTATGCTCAATGCAAGGATACATGTGTAAGATAGCGACACTCGGGGGAAAGTCCCCTCTTGGTAAAAAGGGACTCAAGCTACAAATGATATATAAAATGGCTCTGCATGGCTATACATGAGACAAGCTCGGGCTATATGGTTGAAACTCAATGTCAGGGAAGCCGACGTAAGGCTCAAATAAGGTAGGCAAAGCTCATGATAATGCAATTAAAACTTGATATAAGGGAGTCCTGAGGGAAATAGGCCAGCAAAAGATCAAGAGGAGTATGAGGCTCTTGCGAAATGTCATGGCAATACTATACAATGGACTCCCACACCCTAAGGGACAAAATGTTAGCATGGGCACCAAATGCAAATAAGGCGCTAACTAGGGTACCCATGTAAGGTCAAGCTCTACCACTCATATCATGCCACTTATAAAACAGCAAGAAGGTTTCGTGACATAATAGAGTGGGTTCGTACCTAAGGCGATAATGAAATGGTCATAAGGTCATGAAAAATGCAAACGATGATGAAACCTAACCTATATGCCAGTTTAGACATGATACCTGAAATTGGCACGAACAGGTCAATCCAATGGCTAAAATGACACTTAAAAAGGTCTCCTACATCATAAATTAGGTCAAAAACGGTCCAAAATGATTAGAAATGGTCCAAACTATAGAAAAGGGGGTAAAAATTTTCAAAAATTTGAAAAATTTCTATAAATAGTAAATATTTCAAATCATTATAAAACATTTGCAACTTTTACCCAATTGAGCTCATATTTTCAACAGCGAATTCCAGGAGATCCAGTCGGCAGAATCCACTATCGTTTCTTCTAGGTACTTACCCATGCTCTTCTCTTCCATTTTGATGCAATTTTTGTCAAATTCCATGGTTATTTGGGATTTCTAGGCCAATCCAAAATAGGCACTGTGGCCCACGTGGAAATTGAGGGTTTTTCCACGTATAGGGCTGGCTATATGCGGGAAATGCCCCCAAACCCGCGTACATATGCGGCTGTTTGGCAAACAGTCGCGTATGGGGCTGTGCATGAGGTTTTTAAAGTATTCTAATGGGTAAACTTGCAATTTTTGTGCAGGATGGTCCTAGAATGGAGAGAACATGAACATGGTGATGTAGAGGAGGAAATAAGGGCTAATCTAATGGCTCAACAAGCGCTACGTCCATGTGGGCTCTACAAATTTTGGTGTCTTGGTGGCTTAAGGGCCAAACCAGGACTATTGCAGATGCTGGTGGATTACTAGGATCCAGACTCAGAGTCTTTCCAGATAGACAGGATGTCCCTCACCATAGAGGTGGAGGACATATACTTTATTACTAGACTTTCCCGACGGGGGGAAGTAGTGAACCTACGTTCTCGCGGGCCTGGAGGTGGCCTGACTATAGATGAGTATATTATGGTGTACTGCTATCCGGACACAGAGAAGGTGGGGAGTCAGATCCCAACCAACTCTATACAGGTGCTGGGACTAAAGGCCATCCTACTAACACTGGGTAGGATAGCAAGCTTGGCTTCACTCCACCAGGCCTCGTGGCCTCTAATGTTCTATGCAGTGGAGTGCATGAGACCCACGGTGTATGACTGGAGCACTACACTACTGAGCAACATGAAGCATCAGCTCAGTGAGTGTAAGATGGGCAGAGTGTGAAACTTTGATTTCTGTAGTATACTGAGCACGTTTTTCTTTGAGCGTGTTCCAGGATTGAGCCCCAGAGTTGACGTTCCTCTGCACGGGGTTTGAGATCTGGCCCAACGACGTTGGGCAGATGCGATGCGCAGATTGGGAGGAGGTAGGGTGTCCAACTCCTATCCAGTTGAGTTCTTTCCGTGGTGGCGACGATAGATAGTTGCCATTAATGACTACCCCTATGCAGGGATAGATTTCCGAGGGGACCTGGACATGCCGCTACCACCAGGATCGACATACGGTGACATAGGTAACGAATCTTGACCCTCTCTTTAAATTTTTGAGTTATTTAATTTTTTTGTGTTTTCTGATTATATGAAATCAAAAGACATGTTTTTGGGTGACAATACATAGTGACATCTACCATATGAATGCAGATGTGGGACCACAACGGTTGGAAGGCTTCCCTCGTCATCGATGGAGGGGAAGAGGAGATGATATCATGGGTGTGGATGCGGAGCGAACGATCCAGAGCATTCATACCAACTTTTTGAGGCTGACACACAGATTTCCCATGGCACAAGTCGAGGACTTTCCTGAGGCTATGCAGCGCCAGGACCATGCCACATGGGGTTAAACTTTCTTGCCCCTGAGGGTTCTTTCGGTTGATCCCACAAAAGGACCAAGTCTCCCTCACTAAACCTCCTTGGATGGATAGACTTAACATACTAGACCTTTACACGACGTTTATTTAGTTCTAGAGTCACCAATTCTGTTACGGAGAGAAATTCCTATGGCTTGGGGTACCACAACAGACAACTTGACTCTAGAAATCAATCCTTTCCAACATGCAATAGAAATTAAATATCTAACACTAAAGGATCAGACCTCGTACCTTATTCCGGACGGTTGAAGTAGATCCCCATTGAGCTTTCCAACTTTAGCTTGAATTGATTAATCATGTCCTCAACAACAAGTAAACAAGACAAGCATACTATATATATTGGTGTTAGATCTATTCTAGAATATATAATCAATAATGTACAAACATTTCAAATCACCCATGGATGAAATATTCATTCAAACATACATTATTGGACAGGAAAAGATATTTTTATTAATATAAAATCAAAGATTACAATGGATACAACCTCTGTCAGCACGTCTGTGAATCGGAGAAACTAAATCCCCCACTTGGGCCTCCACCACCTCAATCCTCCATCTCTTGATAGCAATCTCACAAGCAAAATGAAATCTTGGGAAGAACACAAAAGTGCTCCAAGAGACAAAGGGATGCAGACTCAAGCACAAGTTCCGGCAACAATGGACTATAGTTTCTTTGCTCTTAATTTTCTCTTATGCCTTCAATGTACCAAAGAGTTCCTTATATAGCTTTTCAAAGGGGTAATGAAAGGTCGAATCTGAGCGATCCCAAGGCATATGGAAGGCCAGGAGTCAAGTGAGTCGGATCTATGTCAAGGAAAACTCCAAAAGGATTTGGATTATGCACACATCCCGATGTATGTGGTTTTAGTGGTCAAACCTGCATATATACGCGATTAGGGGTTTAAAAGTCGCATATATGAATTTTCACATGTTTTTAGGGATGGTCAAGGAAACATCAAAGGACAAAAAATGGTCCAAGGGGTCTAAGGAGTTTACAGAGGGACAAGGGAAGGCCATACAAGTGTGATTCACCTGAGTGGTAAAATCAGCTATAACAATGCTTTTAAGAGGTTTTGAGCATTAGATATGGGTATTAAGGCCTCAGCATGATCAAGGGAGGAAATAGAAGACTCGATCCCTAAATGATATTTTTGGCATCTATGGATACGCATGTACCTTAATCACTATCCCTCTATGCCTTACTCACTGGCCCTCCTTGCCATTGTATTTCCATCTCTCACCATCTCTATATGTATGTGTGTGTCTATTTCCCCCTTCTCTCTCTCTCTCTATATGTGTGTGTGTGTGTCCCTCCATCACTCCCCATCTCTCAAAATCTCTCTCCATCTTATTTATTCCTCTCTCATATCCCTCCCTACATCAATGTCTCTCTATATCTCACACCTCCCCCTTCCCTTTCCCACACAATATATCTCTATATATTTATATGCATGTGTGTGTGTCCCTCCCTCATTCCCCCTCTCTCATAACCTCTCTCCACCTTCACTATACCTCCCTCACTATCCCTCCCTCCACCGCTCTCTCTATATCACTCACCCTCCTCCCTCTCTCTCTATTGCTCACCCCCCCTCTCTCTCTCTCTCTCTCTCTTAGTGTGTGTGTGTGTGTGTGTCCTCCCTTATCTCTTTATATATCTATGTGTGTGTGTGTCACTCCCTCACCCCCCTCTCTCATAGTCTCTCTCCACCTTCTATATACCTCCCTCACTATCCCTCCCTCCATATCACTCTCTATATCATTCACCCCCCTCCCTCTTTGTCTCTCACCCCTCCCTCCCTCTCTCCCACACAATCTGTGTTTGTGTGTGTGTGTGTGTCCCTCCCTCACTTCCCATATCTCATAATATCTCTCCACCTTCTCTATACCTCCATCACTATCCTTCCCTCCATCACTCTCTCTCTATTTCTAAGCCCTCCCCCTCTCCCTCTGTCACTCACCCATCCCCCTCTCTCCCACATAATATCTGTGTGTGTGTGTGTATCCCCCCTTCTCTCACAAACTCCCTCTATCTCTCCCTCTCTCTCCACCCTATATTTACCTCCCTCTATCAATATTTTCCCTCCCTTCTCCCTTAATTACTAGCCCTCTATGCCATTATCCCTCTCTCTCTCTCTCTTTCAAATTGTATCCCTCCCTTCTTGTCTCTTTTCACCCTCCTTCTCCATGTTTCTCTCTTTTACAACCTCCCTCTCTCTCCATCTATCAACCCTCCACCGCCTGTGTTTGACACCATCTCTCTCTTTCTCTACATGTGTGACCCTGCCCCTTTCTCTCCTTGTGTCTATCCCCGTGTCGCCCCTCACACACACACACCTTCTATCGCTCCCTCAATATCTCTTTCCTTCACTCTATCTCCATTCCTCCCTCACCCCCCTCCTCCTTCTCTATCTTATTCTCTCTCACACTCTATCCACATCATTCTCTCTCTCTCTCTCTCTATGTTTTTAACTTATTCCTTCTCCTCAACCCCCTACCTCATTACGACCCCTATTCTTTGTTTTATCGCATCTCATTCCCATCTCTTCAATTTCCCCCTCCTTCATCTCTCTCCTCCAACACATCCTATTTCTCCTCTAATGCTCCATATCCACCTTTACATTCACCACTTCTCTCTCTTGTCAAAACATCACCCACTTCCCCTCCATTTTATCCCCCTTTGTCACTCAAGTCTCGTGTACTGCTTCTAACTCTATACGTCTTCAACACCTCTTCTCCTCCTAATAATTCTCTCAATCCCCACTCCCATTCACCCTTGTACCCCACAATGTTCCCATTCCATTCATCTTTCTCCACTTGAATTTACAACATCCTTCTAGGACCTTGACCCTTCCCCACTCCCTCTCAACTATTAACTATCCCTATTTGAACTTCCAACATCTTCCTAGGCCCTTGACCCTTCCCCACCCCCTCTCAACTATTACTAACCATCCCCACCTGAACTTCCAACATCCTCCTAGGCCCTTGACCCTTTCACACCCCCTCTAAACTATTATCCATATATTTAACATTTTACATATAGTGCTATATTTTTAGCTCTACAAAATCCATGCGTGTTATAGAAATACATAATGCACGCTTGCTTTGTAGTTATATAACACATGCATTTTGTAGTTCTATAACGCACACGTGTTTTGTAGTTCTATAACGCACGCGCATTTTGTAGTTCTATAACGTGCACATGTTTTCCAATTCTACAAGGGTGAGAGATGTAATTTGAATTTAAACATGCCAATTCACTTGCTCACATGTCACCAATAGTCCTATGTGTATGGTTTGAAGTTTGCTTCAGTAATACCAAACCTGTGCTATGGTATATGATAAACCATAGCTAATTGGGCATTTCTTCCATTTTCTGAAGAAGTCGTTTTTTACGCACTCATTACAGTATGCTAGACACAATCATTTTTGATGAAATCTTAAACATAAATAGCATTTTTTCTACAGATTTAAATATGTAATTTTTATTGAAAAATATTATATTTTCCTATTTTTATTCAATTTCTATTGTGTCCTAACTCCTTAACTCAGAAAACATGTTGTTAGTGTTTTTTCCATAACTTTTTCAATTATTAATCATTTTAAAAAGAAATTATATGGTGCACTAGAAGAAACTGACCTCTACATTCTAAAAAAAAACCATTTCATGATTATTTCATTAAGACCTTCAAAGGCTGCACCCACAAAAGAGGTACCATTTTCGAGGAATGATCACTTAGATAATTATAAAAAAAATAAAAATTACTAATTTTATTTTCAAAAAATAGCGTTGCACTAGTGTTATATGTTCTATACATACCTGCAAAGTTTTGTATCCCGAGAGCATCATTTAGGCCCTCAAAGGCTGCACCCACAAACACATATACCTTATCATTTGCCTAAAAAATAAAAAAGTGACTGTTAGAAAAAATGAAACTTGACATAGTTATAAAAATTTTCAATACATAAACCTTATATATTTGGAAACGTGATTCAATTTCCTACATTTAATCTTATTTACTCAAAGTAATATATTTTGTGTAAGTATCTCAAAAAATAGAATTAAGTTGAAGGATGCCTGATTTTTCAGTTTTCTAATGCATCTAATGTGCCAAAAGTGACCCTCATTAGCTTGCACTCACCCCTAATAATTTTTAATGCTATTTTTTGCATGTTGTAGGTACGCGCAAATGCAACTTCTTGTTTTTTGACATACGATTTCAATTAGCCATCATAAAACCATTTTTTAAATAGAATCGAGAAGAGAGAATTATATTCCTAAAAAGGATGCAAGTATACATAGAAGTAACCAAGTTTTCAAGCTTTCAAGATCAGAGACTTCATAGTTTTCTTTTCCCCCTTCAGAAAAAAGACCAGAGGAATTCCCTACATAACAGGACTAATAACCTATTGTAGTGCCTCTATTAGAGTAAATCATGAGATATTGTTTGCATAATAGTAAAAAAAAAGAAATAGAAGACAAAAAAGGTGGCAGAGTCTTATCAGTTGGAGTTCTTCATTCTACTAGCTCTCTGCACCTTGGGTAGCTGTGGGGATTCCTTCCATTGGAGAGGAAGGCGTTGTTTGTTCCATAGGATCAAGGGATCATATCAGCCCATGCATTTCTGACATGAATCCATTCATCTCTTTTTGCATCCCTTCAACCACTGATTTGAGCTGGTTAACCCACGAAGCCAACATGTCTTTAGTTTCCTAAAGAAAACCTTCCAAGAAGCTCCGCATATTTCCCATGACATTCCGCATTCCAATAAAACTATTGACAAGGGAATGCTCCATCCTAAGTCCTCTAAAACATTGGAAAATCTTGGACTCTACATTGATTAAAACAACAAAATAAGTTGAGACCACACAAGCCATCACCCAGTTTGTAGCTTCTAGACTAATTCCAATCTAGAGTAGGAACAACCTCAAAAATACCCAATTAACACGATCATAAGAATTAACCAAATCCAATTTTAACACCATAGCCTTCAACTTTTTTGACTTGATACTATGAAAGCACTCATGTGCCACTCCAATCGCATCCATAATATGACTATTAGCAAGAAACCCAAATTGCTCCTTAGATATAAATTTTGATAACTAGCTTCAATCTATTTGCAATTATTTTAGCAATGACCATATAAACTAAATTGCATAAACATGTCATACTAAAATCATTTAAAGAAGTGGCTTTTGAGCATTTAGGAATAAGTAAAATAAAAGTGGAATTCAAATATCCAATAACCCTTCCTAGTCTTCTCAACTCCTCTATTCCTACCAACAGGATTTACTCCATAACATTAAAAAAAATCCAGAAAAAGTTCAACGGTCCACCCATCCAGTCCTGGAATTTTTGTTCTAGCAAAACTTGTTAGGAATTTTTTTATTTCATCCATGGAGACATGGTAAAAATACTCTTACCTTCCTCCATAGAGAAAAAACCAGGATATCCTTAAATGACCCTCATTTGATCCACAATTGATAAAGGCCCTAGATATTTAAACAAGTTTTGAATGTGATTCACTGCTTCAATTTCCAACTATTTGGATTTTGTCAATTTCCTACCATTAGATCCATTCAAGTCCCAAATTAATATTTGTGATTTTTTACTCTTTGCAAACCTATGAAAAAACTTTGTATTTAGGTCTCCTTGAGCTAGCCAAATGGCCCTGTTCGTAAGCCTCTGAGACTCTTCTTCAACTTTAAGATCCTTAATCTTATTTCCTCAAGCTTTGTCAACCTAATTTATTCTTGCTCAGATAAAATACTTGTAACAATATTATTATATAAATCATTAATTTCCTCCTCAAAACTAAACAAATCCTCCCTTAAAGCCTTTTTCCTCTCTTTCTCCCATATCATCACAATTGTCTTAAGAAATTTAAGCTTATTAACTAAATATAACATAGATGAACACTCCTCAATTGATAGCAGAGGTTCATTATAACTAAAAAATGTACGTGGCTAGGTTTGTCATTAAAGATTAACAATAGAAAAATTGTAGAAGGACATGTTGTTATTTTAGTTAAAATAATTTATGTTTTTTTACTGTTATAAGAACTAGTTCCTTTGTAAATGTACATCACAATGGTGGATAACAATCATTTAAATGCATTGGTCCATAAATAGGTATAAAATACACATCTAAGTTCAAATGAATACAATGTACTAATAATTTTCAATGCTATTTTTTGCACATTGTAACTATGCACAAATGCAACTTCTTGTTTTCTGAAATAAAATTTCAACTAACCATCAGAAAACCATTTTTTAACAGAAACTAGAAGAGATAATTATATTCATAAAAAGGATGAAAATTTACAGATAAGTAACCAAGTTTTCAAGCTTTCAAGATCAGAGACTTCATAGTTTTCTTTGACCCCTTCTCAAAAAACACTCGAGGCATTCCCTACATAACAAGACTGGTAACCTATTGTAGCACCTCTAACAGAGTAAATCTTGACATATTGTTTGCATAATAGTAGACAAAAAAATATTTAGGAGACAAAAAAAGTGACATAGTCTTATCAGTTGGAGTTCTTCATTCTGTTGGATCTTTGTACCTTGGGTAGATGTGGATATTCCTTCCATTGGGGAGGAAGGAACTAGTTGTTCCGTAGGCTCAAGGGATCTTATCAACCCATGGATTTTTGACATCAATCCATTCATATCTTTCTACATCCCTTCAACCACTAATTTGAGTTGGTTAACCCGCGATGCCGACATGTCTTTAGTTTCCTAAACCAAACCGACCAAGAAGCTCCACATATTATCCATGGCATTCCACATTCCACTAAAATTATTGACAAGGGAACGCTCCATCCTTGGCATCTCTTCCTTGATCAATTTCACCTATCTAGTCAAGACCCTCGTATAGGTTTCAATGTCATCCAAGCATCTGTACATATAAGAAAGCGTAAGCTCATAATGTCAATGTCTCTCCAACACCACGATAGCCACTTTGTGCTCATAGAAGAGAAGCTTCTTATAACTAGACAAGAATCCTTTCACCTCCTGATATTCATCAGACGTCATTCCCTTCTTCTCAAAGTCGCCACCCTTCATATCCCCGTAAAGACAATTTCTTTAGAGATAGAGTTGAAAACGGAAAGGAGAGCAAGGTTTTGGAATGAGAAAGGTAGTTATCATGGAAACAACCAGGCTTCTTGATCCTTCCAAGGAGGGGAGGTTCACAATCATGATATCGTTAAAGGATAAGGCTTGTCGTATCAACGATAACATGGGTCTACAGATTCATTAATACGAATTCAGTAGGTGCATTAAACCCAACGATCTTGAAAGCTAAATGATGTGTAAACCTTTGCCACCTTATCCCTTATTGCATGGTCTGAATGTGTTCGAGTTTACAAATCCAAGATGGGCTATGTTTCTACATATGGAAATGGTCTTGGAACTCCCTTAGGAAGGGGGGGATGAGATTTAACAAAGGAAACTTTGGCCCCATTTTATAACTTTCCTATGATTATTTATCAGTTCATCTCACCTTCTCGAAGGTTGCAACCAATATTGGCTAATCGACCAGCTTCTGCATTGTTATGCATGTTCTCATGGAAGAAATGAAAGTATGGGATATTTTTAATCTGAGATCCAAGCTTCTTGTGGACTCTTCCCGTGTCTTCTTTTGGATTTCCTTGGAGTTTTCTCACCTTTTGGATGACTATCCAAGAGTCTCCAAAGACTTGATAGGTTGTTATATTTAACTCTTTCGTCCCTTCAAGTCCCTAAATCAACGCAACCCATTCCGTATGATTGTTTGTTCTCTTTCCCAAACTCCAAGAAAAAAAGTGTACCTTATTTCCTCTTGGGTCGAAAAGAATCCCTCTCGCACCTGCCACCCCTAATTATAAAAATCGTTTTTAATAATAGTATTGTTTTTATTATCTAAACAACATGTTTTAATATAATAGTTCCATTAATGTTTGTTTAATTTAAATAGATATATTAATTGATT
Source organism: Pseudotsuga menziesii (assembly GCA_001517045.1). Taxonomy (NCBI): domain Eukaryota; kingdom Viridiplantae; phylum Streptophyta; class Pinopsida; order Pinales; family Pinaceae; genus Pseudotsuga; species Pseudotsuga menziesii. The sequence continues at coordinate 79,233 of LPNX010555681.1, read as the reverse complement.
ACATATCGATTCATTATAACAATAAATCATGTTTTGATATAATAGTTGCATTAATGTATTGTTTAGTTTAAATATATATATATATATATATATATATATTAGTTGATTATATCGATTCATTATAACAATAAATCATCCATATGTTTAGTTAGTAACATATTATTTTATTCCAAACTTTCTTTCAATAATATTGGTAACACATATTGATTGCGATTTTGGATCAAATGCATGTGAAAAAATGGTAGTTATATCGAATGGTGGATTATTCAAATTTCTCGTTCCATATAGTTTCATTTTCACCAAGTTCTCCTTGCCATTTATAGTAAGTCTTGTTTTTATTATATTCTAATGGTTTAATTGAAATTCTGCTAACTTTTCGGATACATTTATATTTTAATTGTTTAATTGAATTTATGCTAACTTTTCAGGTGTATTTGAATATTTGTGCATTGCATTTTTTTGCATGATCATGATTCATTAAGATTATAGAGAAGATATGGACTTAGTACCATTTCGCCTCAATTTATATTCTCATGTTTTTATTACCTATATATGTTAGGTATCTATGCTTTAATGAGATTTGTTGAAATTTCAAACTTTAGAGAAGACAACTTTACTGAATTTCCTATTTATATTATGTATTTATGCTTTGATGAGATTTCTTAAAATTTCATATCAATAAAAAATGACTTTCCGGTTTGACCATCATGGACATGATATCTTTTTTATGAAGAGATTTATGGAATTTAGACATAATTAATATTGGTTTGACCATGGTGCGCATGATATTTTTGAGTAAGGATTTATGTAATTCAGATATATAATTAATATAGGATATATAGTTCACAAGCTAGAATAAAAATGGCTAGGGTCTATCTCATGGACTTTACAGCAAACTTTATTTTTAATTAGTGCTTTATGCACATTATACGTTATACTGAATGCAAATTTTTCTTCTTCTTAATATAAAGTTATTTTTTTATATTTATTTATTTATTATTGCATGATGAAATACCTGCGTTTTTATAATACCTTTCTAGAGTCGAGGGTTTGAAGGATAATCCAGTGAGGGTTTCGATGGAGGGACTGAACCTACCGTTTTCTGCCTATTGTCTGGACATTCTGCTTTATCTTGCAGAAAACTTACCGTCTTGTATTTTGGTGTGGTGCTGTCCTTCAGTGCATCTGTCACCCTACCCTCTGATCCGTCACCCTGCCCTCTGAGTGTTTATCAGACACATTGTGTGTGGTAACGAATCCCCCTTTATGCGGCTGCTTTTACGAGATTCTGACCACCTTTTTTACGTCCCTATTTTTGCATGGGTTTCTTATGGCAACGAATTTTTGAACCCTGGCCATCATTCTTGACTTCTGTTGATGGTGGACTTGACGGTTGGATGGTCTCTTTAGACACATACGGCCCTATACTCGTGGGCATAAACGATGCCTAGATGCTGCATACTTCACGGGTTGGTTATTGAGGTATTTATATATTTTCCTGCTTTGCTTGTATTTTTTTACCTGTTTTTTTCACCCCACCTAGGGTTTAAGTTTTTTTTATCTGTCTTGTTTTGGTGCGGGTTTCTCCTTTCCTGTTTGGGCTGTTTACTGTTTCCTAGGAGATGGAATCTCTGGAACTCTGCCCCCCTAGGGGACCCTCTTCTCCTCTTGTCTACCCTTCTCGGTTCACACAGCGTAGGAAAGCTAAACAGCTTAAAGAAATGGACTCGAAGTGCCGCTACGTACTGGGTAAGGATATCATGATTGATAGGGTTTCTGAATTGTGTCGTCTTGCCCTGATTGGTCGCCTAGAATATTGCATCCTCAATAAGCATGAGTGGGTATGGTGGGAAACAATTAACTGGAAGCCGATTTTGAACTATGTCCCGACTATCAACCTCCTTGCCAACCAATGGATGGTTATAGTCTTCATTGAAGATGATGATGCAACTCGTATACTTAACTCTCTCTAGACTATTGATAAAGGTTACTTGGTTCTCAGCCGTTGGCACTCCATGTTTGACCCACTCAAAGAAGAGTGGTCAAATGACATCTCTGGGTCATTTTGCTGGCCTTCCCCTTCCCCTTGTGGAACATAGACTTTCTTATTGGCCTAGAAAATACTTTAGGCTGCTTTGTTGCTTTGGAAAATGATTTCCATCTTCTGTTCGATAAGTGCCTAGCCAAAGTACTTATAGAACTAGATGTTTCAAGGGGACTTTTACCCAAGGTGGAGATCGACTGTGGGAGTTTGATTCATATTCAACAGTTGAATTATTTTAATGTTCCTTTTTGTTGTAGCTACTGTCGTGAGACTGGTCATCTTAGATATAAATTCTCTTCTCTCCGTCATGGCCGCTCCCTTAATCTTGGCTTTGTAGACTCTGAAGCACCACCTAAACCTCAGTTTGATATTAATTCTCCTCTTGTATCCTCTGGGCTTACCACTTCTCAGGAACCTTCACAAGCTCCTCCGCTTGGAGGATGTATACCCAAACAACCCTTGGATCCTTCCTCCCTCTTGGAATGTTATAACTCTAATGCTATCTTTGGTGAACTGTCCTCCTCTGATTTACAGAATTTACATGCTTTAGAAAATTGAGCTAGGCCCATTTCGGACTTGACTTCTCCAATTCCTTCTCCTTCCTATTTTCCTTTGGTATCAGCTTCTCCTGCTCAGAACTACACTGTTTCTTGTGAGGATTATTTAGTGTCTTCCCATCTCCCCTTGAATTCTTCTAGGCCTGTCTTGAATACCTCCCCTCCTCCCTATACGATGGAAGAATATCCACCTCTATCTAGATCTCTTTCTCCTATCCTTGATAAAGCTCCACAAATTCCTCCTTGCTCACCCTCTTTTAATGATCCTACCCTTTTGAAAGAACTGAACATCCTTTCTGATAAGTCTCCCCTTTCTCCTTCCATTCGCCCATTGGATTCCATTATATTTGAAAATGTCACGATACAGAAGTCCAGAAAAAACAAGATCTTGGATGCTTTAGCATCCTTGGGTACTTTGGGTCTCTATACCTCTCTATCTGCTCGTTTGAAAAATGCTGCAAGATCACTCCACTCGCCTCATGTTCTTAGAGCAAAGTCACCTGTACACTAGGTTGACTAATGAAAATTATCTCAATGAACATCTGTGGGTTCGGGGGTCTCACAAAAAAAGAGCCCTATCTTCTCTCTTCTTGTTACTGAATCCAGATTTGATACTTATTCAAGAAAAGATGTGTGACTTCTATTCATCTCTCCTACACTTCTCTAAGATGAAACCAGGTTGGGAATTTTGTACTTTGGACTCTTAGGGACTATATGGGGGTCTCCTCGTGGCCTGGAACCCACATTTCACTCGATGTAAATCCTTTAGATCCTTTGTTGGTATTTTGATCAAAGCCAGTATCAAAGGGTTTGAATCAATGATTAATATACTTAATTGTTATGGACCTTACACTAATAGGGTCTACTTCTGGGACAAAGTAGTTGGTGCTGGACTTCTAGACCTACCCAATCTTATTATGACCGGTGATCTCAACTTCACTATTACTGCTTCTGAGATTTGGGGAGATAAAGCATGTTTGGACCACTTATGCCACTATTTTTCCCATTATCTGAACAAATCCAATCTAGTTGATCTCGCTCCTCAAAAACTTGGACCTACTTGGAGGAATGGAAGACCTAGATCAGAGGGTATTAGTAAACGTATTGATAGATTCATTGCATCTATACATCTGATACCCTTTTTGATTGATTACAAATCCTGGATATATCCCTTAGAAATCTATGATCATTTCCCCATCTGTCTAGAATGGCATAATACTCCTCGTTGTCATCTCTACCCTTTCAAATTTAACAGAGCTTGGTTGTTGGAAAAGTACTTCTTAGAATTGGTATACTCTTCCTGGAACTCCCATCTCGTGGATTCCATGGACCCTATGACTGCACTTACCTATAAACTTAAAAGACTAAAAGCCTCTGTTAGGATCTGGGAAAAAGAGCTGAAACAAACTGAAGCCAAAGCTCTGGTGGAGATTGACCGAGATCTGAATTCCCTGCTGACCTCTCAGGCTTCTAGGATCCTCTTTGTGTTTGAAACCTCACAGTTGTCCTTACTCAAGACTAAAAAAGACACATTGCTGACTCAATAGATTCTGACCTGGAAACTTAAAAGTAGAATTGATTGGATAAAAGAGGGGGATGCTAACACTAAATTCTTTCACTTCTTTGCTTCATCCCGGAGAGCCTCCAAGTCTATCTGGGGTCTTTGTAACCAACAAGGTGAGATGACTGAGAATGATGCTCAGCTCAAAACTCTTGGGGTTTCTCACTTCTCTGATCTCTTTTTAGAAGATGGCCTGACCAATATTGAAGATCAACTAAAATTTATTAGGATTTACCCTACTATGGTCATGGAGGAAGATAAAGATCCTTTTCTTACAACGTTCACCCTCTCTGAGATAGAAAGTGTACTAAAAGGTTTCAAAAAGGACAAGAGTCCTGGTCTTGATGGTTGGCCTGTAGAATTTTACCTACATTTTTTTGATCTTATTGGTCTTGACATTCTCCAAGATATGGAGCAGTCAAGAAGAGATGGTAGGGTAACTGGCTCTTTAAATTCTACTTTTATTACCCTCATTCCAAAGATTGATAAGCCAACCTCTTTCTCTGACTTTAGGCCTATTTCACTTTGCAACCTTATCTACAAAGTTATCACTAAACTTGTAGCTATCATGCTTAAATCTATCCTTGACAAGGCCATCTCCTGGAATTAGTTTGGATTTCTACATAACAGGATGATTGTGGAGCCTATTGGCATCACACAAGAAGTACTACATACTGCAAAAATTGAAAAGAGGCAATTATTTATTCTGAAGTTAGACCTTGTTAAAGCCTTTGATAGAGTTAATTGGACCTTCCTTCGGTTAGTTCTTCTTCAGATTGGTATTCTAGTCTTGGGTGTGAACTGGATCATGGGCTGTGTGGAGTCTAGTAACTTTGTTGTACTTATTAATGGTACCCCCACAATTTTTTTCCCTTGTTCAAGAGGAATCAGATAGGGTTGTCCCCTTTCTCTCTTACTTTTTATTCTGATTATTGAAAGTATCAGCTGTAATATCCCGAATTTTGGACCTACAATTTATAGGCATGAGCCTATTGATCATGATGATTATATTAATGATTAATTTTATATTGGGTCAAAGACCCCACTGCATATGAACATGATGATTGTTTTGTATATTGGGCGTAAGCCAATTGTTGATGATATAAATGTATATATATGTTGGTTGTGTTGGGCGTGGACCCTGAAGCACATGATCAATGAGATGTTTTGTGTTGAGTGAGAGGCTCTGGAGCACATGAGTACTTACATTTGTGTTGAGCATAAAGCTCTGGAACACATGAAAATATAATTTGGAAATGTTGGGCATAAGCTCTGGAGCATCAGATGTTTGGTCATTGTATCCCTAGGTGTATCGTATAAGTACATCGCAACATTTAGTGTTGAGCGAGAGATTTGGAATTGCACTATGTTTGTAACTCCCTATTATAAGCATTGATTATGGGCTCTGGTAAGCGCTAGGGGTTACTGAAAAGATTAAAATCACCTCCGAGTGAAAATGACTCGAGGATAATATTGATCTCATCATACTTATTTTTAAGTGATTAAATGAAATCTCGAATTTATGTATTCTTATCAAGTACTGAAGAACTACCACGTTATATGAGGGAAATCCAACATGCAAGGATGTTTAGAGTTTCCTATCCTAGTAGACCTAAGCCATCTATCTACTTGACCTTCATAAAGAAGTGTCATTAAGTCTAGGGATACATGATGCCCGAGGACAAATGTTAACAAGTATTTTAATACTATGTATTTTATACATAGTATGTTTAAAGAATTAATTATGATTAATTATATAATTAAATAAAGAAAGAAGAGAAGCTCCACCAATTAATATTTATTATTAAAGGATTAATAAATAGTGAAATAAGCCCGCATGGGTGTAGACTGACTGGCAAGTGCTGTGTAAATGAAGGAATGTTGTAAAGGAGGTCTCAAGTTCAAATCTCACTTAGACTTATTTGTGCCCTATGCTTGCGAGCTGTGTGGATGCACCTAGGATTATAGTGGCAGCCGATGGGAATGGACCCTGTGTCATGCGAGTACCAGAACTGCCCAGTTACCGATTCCCCCAGTTAAAAAAAATGGTGAAATATATATGAAAGACTAACTAGGAACTAGTTAAAAGTTCCTAGGTTAAGAATTGAAAATTACACCTGTAAATTAAAAAGGGTTAAATCAAGAAATCAAGGATTTCTTGATTTAACTGCCCCTTTGACTCAAAAGACTGTCTATAAAGACTCAATCCAAGCAAAGGCTTGGGGTTTTGATTTTATCTTGGAGAATTATTATTTTTCCTGTTTTTGGGCTCTCAAGCGTTTTCCTGGAGAACTTTCTCCTGCAAGGAAAAGAGGACTGATAGAACTAAATACCAGTTAGGAAACCCTACCTTAGGAGCTCTAAGCTACTTGCATGTTGGAGTCCATCTTAGGGGGATCTAGATTAGAACCAGGAATGGTTCCGGGTCATGGTTGGGTGAAACGTGGTAGTTCCCAAGTGATTTGGTCATCAAACAGAGGTCAGATCTGCATTGAATTGTTAATGCTGGTTATTTAAGTGTGCAAGTGCAGCCATTGACAAAGCTTCAAATTCAGGTATGAAACCCTTGAAGGCCTATTCTATTTCTTTCCTAAAAGTTTCATTACTATTATGTTAAGTAATGACTGCAATGAAATTTCTAACCATAATGGTTAAGTTTTATGGTTAACAATCTACTAGGGTTTGTATTTGCAATTTACTAATCATAGGTTGGAGAATTTTTATTATATGCTATACATTATCAAGGTTTGTACTTTTGAATTGATTTTTGTATTATTTCCATGCTTAGTTTATGTGTACTATAGCTAGGTTTTGTTACCAATTAGCATATTATTGTTCTACATGTTGCATTACTCTACTGACATATTTCATTTGTTAGCAGAGGGTTGTTTTAAATTCAAAATTAGTTTAGAAGTACAAGTTAAATATATATAGAAATACATGATATAATAGTGTTCAAATAGTTTTATAATTAGGTTACTATTTATTTTATTTATAAACTAAAGTACAGAATTTAAATATTCTAAACTAAATCAACTAAGTACAGACAAAAGCTAAATCTAAGATAATAATTCATTAAAGACCTTCAAGGTCTGTCTCAACAAGTACAAATTAAATATCAGAACATTCCATTAAATAAACATAATCATAATTAACCAAATAGAGAAGGCATCGTGACCATCCATGTGGTCCAATGTCAAAGCTCTGCCTTATTATATAAATTCCACCATCCAAATCGCTAAATCAATAATTGCATCCATTTACATAACCCAAATGTTTAATTCACAGTCCTATTATTACAGTCATCCTTTATAAAAACATAAAGTGTTTTAAGGTCCCATATAAATCTACACACAACCGTCGCATCACATTAAACATTTAATAACTAAAACCCAATTTGCCAACAGAGGTCGCGACATTGAATCCTATGGATGTCCAGACTCAAGGGTGAAAACTTGAAGTTGGGTAACACTTCCATGAGAATTGGGTGCCCAACCAACATAGCGGGAGTCATTCGGCCGAATATTTATAATTTTTCGGCCGAATAACTAATCATTTATTCGGCCGAATAAACTTTAACAGTAACTGTTTAATTTGGCGGAACAGATTGCCGACTGGTAATTTTTATCAGCAATTCAATAATTATTCGGCCGAATAATTTTTTACCATATAAGCTCAGTTGCGGGATCATTTTTCGTTGTTTGGCCTGCAGCAATTTGTTGTTGTCCAGCCACCCGTCGCCCCGCCCATAGACCCACTCATCTCATTTTTCCACCCGTCTCGCCACCTGTCACATCCTTGTCCACGTCACCTAGCTGTCTAACGTGTGCATCCGCCATCCTGTCACCCCTTATCGTGGAGGTCTATTCAGCGTTTAGGTCTGTTCGACATGGAGGGCATGGAGGTTTGTCGGGTGTGGAGATCTATTCGTTGAGGTGTACGTGGTCTTCTCGTGGTGTGGTGTTGTTGTGCTGCCTCTTGGATGTGAGGTAAGCCATTCTGAACTTTTATACTATTATTATTAAGTGATTGTTTAAATTGTTATGTGATTGTTTCATATCATGTTAGTAAGGACATAATTACAATGGTAGTATGGACAGAGTTGAACAACTCTACCCATTTGGACAGAGTTGAATAGCTCTGCCCATTTGGGTAGAGTTGAACAACTCTGCCAATTTGGACAGTTTACTTATTTTAAATGATTTTAATTAAACAAACTTTAACATAAAAGTTGAAATCTGTTAATGTTTTTTCTGTTAATATATTTTTTGATTACTTTATTTTTATTCTAATTCTTATTCAACTATGTACAAATGGATAGAGCCGATCTGCTCTGTTCATTTGGACAGAGTTGATCGGCTCTGTCCATATGGACAGAGTTGAACAGCTCTGTCCAGATGGACAGGGTTGAACAGCTCTGCCCAGATGGACAGGGTTGAATAGCTTTGTCCATATGGACAGAACTGATCAAGTCCCTGTGTCAACAATTTATATGACAGTTGAAAACAATATATATGACAGTTGAATAGTTTTGTCCATTTGGACAGAGTTGAACAGCTCTACTTATTTTAAATGATTTTAATTAAACAAAATGCAATATAAAACTTTAAATCTGTTAATATTTTTTTTGTTTCTATATTTTTTAATTAGCTTATTCTTATTCCCAATGTACATGGAATTTTATAGAATATTTAGACAACTCCGTTTAAAAAAAGTCCATAACTTTCTAATTAGCTTATTTTATTTTCTATGTACATAAAAATTTATAGAATATTTAGAGAGCTCTATCCAAAAAAATCCATGGTTATGTAGGCTTAAATAACTCCACTAGTATGTAGCATCTCTAAATGATATTTAAGACATCTAGACATTTAAGACCGTACAGGTTGCAGATCTATCCAAATGGACAGTTCTGATCAGCTCTGTACAAATAGACAGAGTTGATGAGCTCTGTCCATTTGGACAGAGTTGATGAGCTCTGTTCATATGGATAGAGTTGAACAACTTTGTCCAAATGGACAGAGCTAATCAAGTCCCTAAGTAAACAATTTATTTCTGTATGTTTTTTCATTGGTAGGGAATAGGATTTCAAAACCTTTTCATTTTACTACCTTGAGTTACAACTTCAGCTGTAGTGTAATAACTATATAGTTTTGTTCTTAACCTCTACTATTTTCTTTAGTCCATACAACTACTAGCCGAAATATAAGTCCCATGGCACTTTATGAGTCTCTTAGTCCATGATGCATTGCATTAAGTAACATTGCCATTTCATGCTTTTTTGAAGCATAGAGAGAAAATGTTAGATAGATAAAGGCAAGTTTAAAGAAATAATTGCTTTGTCTTCTTATGGGGATGGAGACCAAAACAAGCAGAAGTGTAACGTAAAATGATAGGGATAGGCTGGACTAATGGGGGGAATCCATAGGTGTATGTAGTCAGTCCCTAGACACTCGCCTTAGTCCAAGTTGAAATCTATATGTCCTTTCCATTTGATGTGATAAATCCATGAAATCACAACAGCTGATTGATAGCAGTTAGTTGATTCATTTCCCTTACTCTTCATTGCTTTATACAACTAGAGGCACTAGGATATTTAATTCATTGTAAACACTCCAGATCCTAGAAGAAGGGAAGTGGAAGTATTTTAAGATGAGAAACGAATTGAATGCAAGGAATAATATAGAAATACTTTCTCCCTATGAGATTCAGGGATGAGATAGCTGATTCACTTACGATTTAAGTTCAGTTGAAGAAAAAGAAGCTCTATCTATATTTAATAGTGATGCTCTCACTAACAAGTCTATAATGACTAGGTATCTAGTAGCCAGCAGTAGTGTCTGTCTGTAGAGTAGGTAAGTACTTGCACTTGCCTTAGACTATATTTTATACTTAGCAAAACGTAGTTCATGCACATGTAGTTAAAGGACTATTAAATAATATTAGTGATATCCAGGTCCTTATTGAAATATTAGCTTTTATAGTTGCTAGGTCTTTGAAGTTGATTAATTAACATGTAGAAGGTTAGGCCCTTAGTGATTGACGCATTATGGCTCTCAAACTTTAGGCCTGGATATTTAGGCCTGACACACTATCTCCTTGCATTTTCCACCTCTCGACTTACAAAATTGTTTAATGGATCAGCATGTTTGGCTTCAATTTACTCTATGTTTCAACTTTTGGCCTTTGAACCAAAACACGTTTATGGCATGTGCTGGGGTCAAAATGTTATACAACGTGCGTAGCAACCATCATATACCAGTGTATTTAGTGGATTTAGGGATCTTTCTTATCATGAAGAAGCCTCATTGTCTTTATATATGTTATTTCTCCATACCACCTTTGCTTTTTCTATTTATATTACATTGAAAGCTTAATTTTAATAGTAGCTAGATCTTTGAAGTTGATTAATTAACATGTAGAAATTGATATTTGTGTAAACTTGTAGATATCATATCCAATGGAAAGAGAGCCACCTTTGAGACAGAAGCGTAGGAGGTCATCACATTCTTCAAGAGTTGGTGTCTAAAATGAAAATCGAAGATTATCGACTTCACCTCGAGACTCAATCCTATTGTATAGTTCACATTCATCTGATCATTGACGTAGTGATAGTGTTAGAGATGATTCCCCCTTATCATCTATAGGTGAATGTGGATCTCGACCTTCTGTACAGGAGACAAGTGTGGAAGCAGAGCAAGGTTTGCAAGAGGCTCGTCATCATACACAGGGTGGCGAAGGTCGAGCAAGGACGCAATATGTCCAGCTAGCTGAGGGTTATACGCCCATTACGACCTATCCATCAGATTTACTAGATGAGATTCCATGGGAAAGTGGGCTTCAACAAAAAACTTTTTAAAGTTGTAGGGCTCACTATGACAAGCTGCAAAATGATCTTTCTAGTTTGGATCTCGCTCCAGAGAACAAACAAAGTATAGAGATGGTTTTGTTATCTTTACAAAAATTCATTGAGGTATATGAGGATCTTGGACCAACAACAGATGGTTTTGTTTCCTTGATGCAAAGAAGAAAGGTAGAAGTGATGGGTCCAGATAAGTGGGTTGTTGTGAAGGAAAGGGTGACTAAAGAACACGCCAACTCAATGTTCAACTTCAAAGAGGGCCTAAAGCAGAAAGCATTGAAAGTGCAATATTTTAAGCACCCTGAACTTGCACATTCTTTATATGATCGGTTTCTTGCAGCCTATGGTCGGTTGCCATGGAACGATGAGGTTCCTAATTATTTTTCTAGTTTTTTTTTATGCCGAGTTTTTTTTAGGAATGAAACCAGACTATACTGATATTCATTCTGAGTTTTATGGAGTTGGAAAGGGGAGCATATACAATCGAAAAGGTGCCCTTAGAGATCCTAGTACTCTTCGACCTCCACCTCCGATATCTCGTCCACCTAGGCTTGTGACTTACAAATAAGAGATGGAGCCCACATCACAAGTTGGGACAACTGCAAGGCATAATGTTGCCGAAGGTTTGACTTCGGCTTTTGTGGGAGTTGATGTTGGATTGAGTCGAGAGAAGGCTCGTGCCACTATTCGGCAAAATTTTGTTTACAAAACAGATGATGAGTTAGATTGTATGGGCATTGAAGATCTAAAGGCCTATGCGAAACTTTGTCATAATATAGCTTCAGATAGAATATCTAATGACACGTCAAGCATAGGAGAGGTTTGTGTACTTTCATTCTATTATTTTTTTTATTCATTAGGAATCAAAATTTTGGTTACATTATATCTATGTATGATAAATTAGTTTTTGATGTATAGTAATAAATACATTACATAAATCATTTTATTGTTTTCAGTTTTCCTGATTGCTAAATGAACATAATTTTAGAGTCTCCACTAGTCGAAATGCTGGAAATGTAGAAGAACATATTGAAGATGTATATTTAAAATTTACACATTTATAGTTATGTTTGAAAGATATATTTTTTTTGTTTTTAAATTTAACTATGTATCTTATTGTTAATTTGACTTATTTATGCAGGTTTCAGTAGATTCGAACTGTTTGGATGATTTTCCATCTATTGTGAGCCAATGTTTTATTTTTTTTGTTTTTTAAGTTAATTGCTAAGCTTAATATTTTTTGCTTTTACTATGAATTATTTATTAACAAAATTTAAATTTTAAGGGAAGAGAACATATTGAAATTGGAGGTGAAGATATAGGTTCTTTGATGGATGTGGATATTGGCACCGACGTAATTTTGTTCATAATTGAATTGTTTTTTGATATATATGTTTAAATAGTTTAAATACTGTTTGACATTTGTAAATTGCTTTTATATATGTTGAAGCTTGGGTCTCTTCGATCTTTTCGAGGCAAAGGAAAGACTCCATTGGACGATAGTGTTGGAATTGTAAGTTTAATATATATATATATATATTTTATATCGTTTAAAATAGTGTAAATAATTTGTAAGATTTATAAATTGTTTTGATATATGTTGTAACTTGGGTGTACTCCACCTATTAGAGGCAAAGAGAAGACTCTGTTGGATGATAGAGAATTGGAGGTAATTTTGTTGATAATTGAATTGTTCTTCGATATATTAGTTTAATGTTTTAATGTTTTGATTTTGTTTTAAAGTTCTTTAAAGTAATTTATGTTATTCATAATCTATTTTTATACATGTTGCAGATTGTTACGAGTCCAAGGGAAGACCCTGGTCGAGGATAGTGGTGGACTTCTATTTAGAGAATTATTTACATTGTTTTTTTTATGTAGATATATATGTTGTAGTTGACTTAGACATGGATGAGCTTAATTTTTGGATTATATACATGTACTTTGAACTCACATGTACATAATTTTTGGATTATATACATGTACATTGAACTCACATGTACATGATTTTTTTTTGGATTATATACATGTACTTTGAACTCACATGTACATAATTTTTGGATTATATACATGTACATTGAACTCACATGTACATGATTTTTTTTTGGATTATATACATGTACATTTATATCACATGTTCATGATTGTATTTTTGGATTATATAAATGTGTATTGACCTTATATATTGTTTTTGGGATTATATACATGTATATGTAAAGGTTAGGGATGTTAAGAAGTTTTGGTAGGTGCAAATATATGAATGTATGTAATTTATTAAATTAATGTTTCTTGTTGAGAAGTTGAGAGTGATAGATACGTTATGAAGTTTTGATAGGTGCAATCTAATGTTAGGAGTGAATGTTTTGATAGGTGCAATATTAGGAGTGAATGTTTTGATAGGTGCAATGTTAGGAGTGAATGTGGAAATAGGGGAATGTTAGGAGTGAATGCTTTGATAAGTGCAATATAATGTTAAGAATGAATATATAGGGAATGGATACGGAAATGTTAATGTTAGGAATGTTAGGAAGTTTTGATAGGTGCAATGTTAGGGGTGAATGTAGGAATGGGGGAATGGGGAAATGTTATGAGTGAATGTTTTGATAGGAGCAATATTAGGAGTGAATGTTTTGATAGGTGCAATGTTAGGAGTGAATGTGGAAATAGGGGAATGTTAGGAGTGAATGCTTTGATAAGTGCAATCTAATGTTAAGAAAAAATATATGGGGAATAGATATGGAAATGTTAATGTTAGGAAGTTTTGATAGGTACAATGTTAGGGGTGAATGTGGGAATGGGGGAATGTTATGAGTGAATGTGGAAATAGGGGAATGTTAGGAGTGAATGCCTTGATAAGTGCAATCTAATGTTAATAATGAATATATGGGGAATGAATATGAAAATGTTAATGTTAGGAAGTTTTGATAGGTGCAATGTTAGGAGTGAATGTAGAAATAGGGGAATGTTAGGAATGAATTCTTTGATAAGTGCAATCTAATGTTAAGAATGAATATAGTCAGAATGAATATGGAAATGTTAATGTTAGAAATTTTAGGAAGTTAATGTTAGGAATGTTAAAAAGTTTTGATAGGTGTAAATATATGAATGTTTGAAATTAATGTTATGAAATGTTAGGTGCAAATATATGAATGAATCTTAAGAAAGGATAGGAATGTTAGGAAGTTTTGATAGGTGCAAATATATGAATGTAACAATGAATATAGGGGAATGTTAATGTTACGAATGAATATATGGGGAATGTTATGTTAGGAGTGAATGTGGGAATGGGGGAATGTTAGGAGAGAATGTTTTGATAGGTGCAAATATATGAATGAAAGTTAGGTAGTTTTAATAGGTGTAAATATATGAATGAATGTTAGGAAATGTTCGGAATGTTAAGAAGTTTTGATAGGTGCAAATATATGAAAGTTAGTTAATGTATGATTGTAGATATAGTGTTGAGAACTTGAGAATGTTAGAATTGTTAGAAAGTTTTGATAGAAATATTTTTTATTATTAAGGTAAAATTAACAACTTGATTCTGAATTTTAATATTTTTTATACTAAGGTAACATTATCAATTTAATTATTATATTTATTTTATGTTCTTTACAAGAAAAGAAAATGAGCACTACAAAACAACAAACTACAAATAGAATTCCTATATAACCCCCCAGGATTTAAAGAAAGGTGATGAAATGGATAATGAAAAACAAAAAGAAAGATGTGCAGAGTTACAGGGAGAATTCAAAAAGTTAAGGCCTTTAATGTTTGATGGAGAATTTGAGGAAGCGATAGAATCTTGGTTGTTAAATATGCTCTGTGGTGGAAGGAGGCTAAGAGTGTCAGTAGCATATGTAGTAAAGAGTTGAGTTGGAATTTTTTTTAAAATTATTGAAAAAATGTATATGTCAAAATGATATTATGATGAGAAAGCTCAATAATTCAATGATTTGAGACTAAAATTGTTAACCATGGAAGAATTTGTAACTGATTTTGTAAATTTACAACGCTATGTACCATATCTAAGAGTTGAAAAAACTAAGGTATACAATTTTATCAGTGGTTTACCCCTAGTGTATAAGGAAAATATTGTGTTTGAAATTATTCAACAGTGGATGAAGCAATTAGAAAGGCCTAGTTGTGCTACCATTTGTTTAAACAAATATCCAAATTGAGTAGAAGTTGAAAAAATAAAAAAAAATTGAAAAGATCGATCAACATAGGAAAGGATTTAAACCCACACCTTTTGGAAAAGGAACAAGCGGTCACACTGATAAAAATTACAACAGGCGAGGTTCAACCACTAGCAATGGGGTAAAGAGTATCGAAACTTCCAGTGGAGGATGGAATAGTAACTTGTAAGCACGTTACAGGATGCTTGTACTGTGAATGACATAGCAAGGAATATCCCTAAAGTTAATGTTTCTTTGGAATATCGGTAGGTGGACCATCAATCCACCATGTTGGAAGTAGAAGGTAAAGTTTTGAACATACATGTTTCAATACTTATCGATTCAAGGTCTAGTTTAAGTTACATTGCATCAAAAGTAGTTGAAAAGTGTAAACTTAGTAAGGAAAAACAAAAAAATGCATGGTTGGTATAGCTGGCGACAAAGGTAAAAATGAAAGTTATGGAGATAGTTAAAGATTTGTTATTAAGTTTTAATGACTTGGATACCTCAGTTAATTTAAATATACTTCTCCTAGGATCCTATGACATTTTGATAATTATGGATTGGTTAGAATCTCATAAAGATGTTATCGACTATTTGCATAACAATTTTAGTAGTGTGGATGAGGAAGATAAGTATCATACAATGAATGAAATTTATAGACCTTTATCTACACAACAAATTTCAGCACTACAACGTAAAAAGTGTATTAGGAAAGGGTGTCAAATTTATGGCATCAAAATTAAAGAATTTGAGCCTGAAAAATAAAAAATGGAATTAGAACAATTTTCTATTTTAAAGGAATTTGAAGTTGTATTTTGTGATAAGATAGCAGTATTACCACCTAAATGATATTTAGATTTTAACATAGATCTAGTTTCGTTTTCAACACTAGTATCATGAGCTCCATATCATATGAGTATCCCAGAATTAACGAAATGAACGATACAATTACACAAGTTGCTATAGACAAGGGATATATTAAGCCTAGTGTATCTTCTTGAAGAGTACCTGTTTTGTTCATGGGTGTGTTAGTAATATGATAAATTGTAATGTATTATTATTGTTTACTCTCGTAAATGGATAACTTATAGTTGATGAATAGATAACCAACCATTGATGGTAGATAACTAGAAGAATGCGAGCTAAAAAAAAAATCGGCACACGAAATTTTTTCCGGCCGATGATTTTTTTTTTTCGTTTGCATTGTAAATAACGGTTCCGTAACGGAAAAACATTGCTCGGCCGAATAACCTCTGAGACCTGAAACTTGCACAATTTTTAGGTTTCTCCATTTTCGGAAGGTAAAATGGATGCCTTGCACTACAAATTGACTATCAGACTTGATACCATTAGTTTTGTCATTGAATCTACTTTCCGTAGGTATAGATTTTGTTGTGTATAGGTGAGATCCGCTATTTTTTTTCTTAACATGTGTCGAGTTTCGTTTCATTTCTTTCAACATGCGGTGAAATGAAAAATATATAACTTTAAAAATACACCACCTAAAAAATTGAAACAATTATGGTGTGCTTAATTGGAGTGTCTACTTCAAAAGGGTATTCGTAGATTTTTAAATTTTATAGTCAATTGCGAGAAAAGTGGCGCAACCAAACACATGTTGAAAATCAACAAGGTTTTTTCATTGATCGAATTCAAATAAATATTATAATTAGTGTATAGATCCATTGGTTACAAATTTACAGTCATCGCAATAGTATATTGTGTGTAGATTGTCATAACATATTTTTTTTTTTTGCAAAACACAAGTTTAAAAATGATTTTAGTGGTGCAACCAAACATGTCTATTTTTTAGTCCTTTCATTTTATAAGGACACACTGTCAAACATTTTCCAAAATGACATATCAACTCTCAATAAAAAAAATTGAAAAAACTATGAATAGAAAGCTAACATAATTCTCTGAAAGTTTTGTTTTACTTGAAAGTGAAATTCTAAACGAAAATATCACTTTCATTTGCCCAAAGTTGAAAAACATGAAAAAATCAAATTTATTTTCTCATAAGACCCCCCAAAATAGACACCCATCTTCATGGATTCACCCTCAAGGCAAAAACATTAATAATAAACCATAAACATTTTATACATAAACAGTAAGCAAATCGCATAACCATCATTATATATCCCATGCTATACATCTAATATATGTAGGTTACATTTTTAAACTGCACCAAATTCCATATAAATAACAAAACTTACGCTAACAATGAGGTCGTAAAGACCCTAGATACGGCCTTGGCCAAGTTTCAAATCTAATCACACAGTCACACTTTATAACCAAATCGATATCATGGGTTGTCATAACCCTGGCTATTACAGCCATATCTTTCAAATAAACAAGTTACACATTAAAATGCCAACTAAGCTATTGCAGTCATTGGGAGAGGCACATGCCATTCATGGCATGGCCTGCACCCACGTTGAACCATTACATTACCAAATGACAATACTCTGTCTAAAACCTAGTTTCCATTAACACTAACGTAGAGCATCCGGTGGCAAGCCAATGGGCTACGACACCATTGTAACAATGGTGCAGCCCATGGCATAACGCCCGAGGCTTTAGCAACTTTCCCAAACTTAAATACAAACAAACGAAGTGTTGTGCGTAATTCCAAAACCTAAAACATTATTTATACACAGAGTAAATCCCACAAGCTGAAAGCCATGAATTGAAACCATCAAGTCGACATGTCAAAACGCAACATTTAAATAACCATACAAATCCCAAATTTACACAGTATAAATGCTGAATGAAATTGTATATACCAAAACACCTTACATACTTTACATAAAATCCAATGTGCAGTGTATTTACATAGTGAGGCATGAATTCCTCTTTTACAAATAGTCAAATACTAACACCATTAAAAATGTTAAATGGCAAAGCCATGAGCTATGGTACCATTACAAGTAATGGTGCAGCCATGACCCAAACAAATGCTAATCCTCCCAACGAGAGCGAGAAACCTAGAACGAGCTACATTATAAACCCTGAAGGGAGAGTAAAAAAGTGCCACATGAAACCCCAACCTTGTAAATAATCCCAACTCGAAAATGCCCAGAATGAGAGGAAGCAAGTAAATCTTGCTAGCAGGCTTACCATGGCCGTGAAGAAGAAATCCCAAATCGACAGCGTAGCCTTATGCAAACCCCGGAGCACCTTCATTATCCACCTGCAAACAATCCAACGATGGTATGAGAAGCATGACCATGCCATGGAGAAAACAATGAAGCAATGCATTTTACAAAGAGTTAGTCCAGCTTACCTTCAAATCGATGGAGGTTTCCTCCTTCTCCAACTATGCAGAGGCCACATGAAACCCCATTGCCAAAACCACATAATGCAAAAACAACAAATGCCCAAATCCTTTGCCAAGGGTGATCACAAACCTCGAT
Source organism: Pseudotsuga menziesii (assembly GCA_001517045.1). Lineage (NCBI taxonomy): Eukaryota > Viridiplantae > Streptophyta > Pinopsida > Pinales > Pinaceae > Pseudotsuga > Pseudotsuga menziesii. The sequence continues at coordinate 60,615 of LPNX010555681.1, read as the reverse complement.
GTCATTAATGGCACCGACTGGTGGCCATTAACACATCCATAAACCATCAACATAGTTTATGAATCAACATTATATACATACCATTCAAGTCATGAGTTAAACCCCTTATCCTATGGTTTTCGCCACCCTTTTAATATCAGCACAGACTTAACACTTAATACATGGTATTTATACCATAGTCTCCCCACCTTATAGTATGTGTAGACCTTAACACTATAGTATAGTGTTTACATTGTATCCCTTAGCACTAAAGTTTAGGTTCTTACATTCCCTTTGCTAGTTCTTGTAGGTAGCGTATGTGCTTAGATCTTTAGTCTATGTTTTGTAGTATTTAGGATTCATGGAAAATTTAGTATGCCATGATGCCCTCTCTAGGAAGAACAAGCGTAAGTTTCCAAACTTGTAACCAAGGCAGGCTTGCAAGATAGAAACAAGATAAGAGTATCTAATTAACCAAGAGAGAGATAATTATAATGGTAAGGATAGTAAGATAATTCACAACATCTATTTAATTAACTAAGAAGGATAATTAACGAACATAGTGCCTACCTGAGTCGTAAAATGGAATAGTAATAAAAGTGCAAGGAGGAATTGGAAATATAAATAGGAACTAAATTGCGTCAAGTAACCAATAATCTCGATGACACAAGAGTAACCTGTAAGTCAATAAATAAGGTGCCTTAGTTCATATGAACTAAGTAAGCCTGCATAACGAAGAAGGACCTTGCCTCTCAGATCATCATAGGAGAATGAGTCCTGCCACTCCACCACTTTGTTCCCATCAACAGAGTTAAGTTAGTTTTTATTAAATAAACATAGTACACATGTGCAGGAGCAAAACAATGATCTATACAATTCATTAATTCACCGACAGTAATAATTAAGATATATCAACAATTTAACATAACATAGTTAAGACATAAGAAGTAAACAAAATAATAGTCACTAAATGGATAAGAGATTAACAAGACAGTGGGTAGATTTTGAAGAGATCAAAAGTATAAGTAGCACCAGTGTTTCCGCACGAGTAATAATGATCCCCTTTGGGTAGTTTTTCACTAGCCTATAATTTTTTATTTTTTTTTCAATTTTTGGGGGACATTACATCAACTTACTGGTTAAACAGGCTCATGTTGAGGGTCATATACAAGGTATAAAAGTTTCTTCTTCATTGTACCTGACACATTTACTATTTGTAGATGATGTATTGTTGTTTGGAGTAGGGACTATTGAATAATGGCAACAGTACAAGAAACTGCTAGATCTTTTCTGCTCAGCTACGGGAATGAGTATTAGCAATTCTAAGTCCTCTTTTCTGTATAATGAAGTTGAAATGGAAACTAGAGATATTTTTGAAGAAATCCTTCCTTATAAAATGGTTCCATTATCTGAAGGGTTCAAGTATTTGGGTTTCTATCTAAATCCTATGGGCTATCAGTCAAATGATTGGCGCTGGCTACTTAAAAAATTTGAAAATAGAATATGTCACTGGTCCTATCGACTATTGAGCTTGGGTGGTTGACTAATACTGGTCAAGGCTGTATTAACGGTGTTGGCGGTATATTGGCTTACACTAGCTAGGATGCCACAATCTATTATGAACTTTCTCAGGCACGCAATATTTAAATTTTTATGGGGGAGTGCTTCTGGTAACTTGAAAAACCATTTGGTGAATTGGTGCTTGATTTCCAGACCCTATGAGAGAGGTGGTTGGAACATACTAAACTTGGAATGGTTCAGTTAGGCTCTCAGACTCAAATTCCTTTGGTTGGTATTGCGGGGTAATGGTATTTGGTCAACAATAATCTCCTTCAAATATATAAAAAACAAATCTGTGGTTGGCTGGATTCGTTCTCGTTCCTTCACACTTAAGGGTACTTATCATATCTGGAATGGTTTTGTTAGAACATTATTGTGGTTAACAAGCTAGCTGGGATGGAGTGTTGGGAATGGAAAAGACATCAAGATTGGAGTGGACCCAATTGTTGGTTCTATGTATGATTATATCCTTCCCGAGAATCTCATATTGTACTTGGAAGACTACGACATATCTTTATTGGCTGATGCACATATCTTTGGCTCAAATTATATCACACAACAGTACTGGCTCTTAGCAGAGGATCTGGAATTGTAGGGGGACTCGAAGGTTATATGGAATAACTATATAGGGGGAATCACTCATGGTAGCATTCAAATGTCAGAAGAAAGAGGCTCTTTGGTATGGATGTATGATAAACACTTGGGACAAGTAACTGCACATCAGGCATATGAATGTATTGCTCATTATCACTTCCAGGATTTTCCTGAAAAAATCTTGGTCAACATGTGGAAATATAGTTTACCTTTGAAAATTATTTGCTTTGTTTGGCTCAAGCTTACAGAACAGGATTAATACCTGGGACAATTTTCTCAAAAAGGGTTGGACAGGCCCCAACCATTGCTGTTTATGTAAATGTGAGGTAGAAACAGTCAATCACCTTTTTGTGGATTGTAGATTCACAAAGGATATCATTTTGGGTTTCAATATGATTTTACATCGTCCTATTAACTGGAATGAGCCAACTTTTCTCCTTAATGTTATAAATTGGACCAAGACTGAGAGAGAGAGAGATGAGGTATCTTCCCCTTCTCATGACATGGCAGATCTGGCTGCAGAGGAATATAGTAATATTCGAGGACCTCTGTCCTTCATCAAATATTACTATCCACTTTATTAAAGAAGAGCTGTCAAAACACAAAGTGAAAGTTCACACAGGGACTCCCAGAAATGTATTTGGCTTATCTCTGACATATGACTTTCCTATTGGGTTTTTTGATGGAGCCTCAGCCTTAAGCAAGGGAGGTGTAGGAGTACACCTGATGTTAAATAAGGAACATTACTTCCTCCTTAAACTTGGATGTGGCTTGAGCACAAACACATGATCAGAGCTACTTGCTCTTTGGGTACTTCTCATCTTTTCAAAACACATTGGGCTCCCATATCTGCATATCAGAGGGGACTCTTCTGTTATTATCAAATGGTTCAATGGACTAGCTTCATTGAAAACTCTTGAATTGGCAGGCTGGTATAAGGATATCTCGAATCTCAGATCTTTCTTTATCCATCTCGAATCAGCTCATGTTTACAGAGAATTCAACATTCAAGCAAATCGTCTCTCTAAGGAGGCACTCCATATTTCAGCTGGGCTACTCGAATTCTTGGAATATAATGAGGGAGCATGCATTGGGCATGGCTCAGCACAACTCTTTTGAGCCATTAGAACACTTTATGTGACTATGCATTTACATAAATATAATCTCTGATGATTGATTTGACTAAGTACTATTATGATTTTGCCTGACAACTGAGTGCCTCCATAGAATTATCGATCAACCATAAGTAGAATGCTGTTGATTGGGTTGATTCGAGAGGGGAATTGGAAGTTCTATATTCCTTCTCTCCTCACATGTTAGGAATTGTTGGTACTACAAATCAGTGGAAACATTTTGTTGAAGTTTCTCTTTCTTGTGCCCCTTTATGTTTTGGATGTACTACACACTAGATGTGAAAGCATGTTTTTGAATAAGTTGTTAACTTTGCTGAGATGTAATATTGTTGATGAACAAAGATTTCCTTTGATTCATATGAATATCAAGGAAATGTTATTTTTCTCCTGGAAAAAAAGTTATCATTTTTTGGAACAAAAATTATATTTGTTTTCTTAGTGTATGACTTTGATTAATCATTAGGGAGTATTGTGATTAGATGTAACTTAATTAAAATTTAATTAATTGTTAATTTAGATATTAATTATTATCTTAAATACAAAATTATTAAAGTTATTTATTGAAGATTTCTATATAATCTTTAGATATTAACTTAATAAACTGGAAAAATGATAGTATTAATGATTTTAGAATAAAAATCACTATGCTTATCATTATCAAATTTTACCAACCATTTATCACTATCAATGGAATCATTTGATACATACTATAAATTATTTATTATTTATTGGTATCAATAAATCATTTTGTACATACTATAAGCTATTTAGTAATATCAATGTCCAATCATTTCATACATGCTATAAATTAATCACATTATTTCATTATTAAAACCAGAATATTAGATTCGATAAAAAAAACATTAAAAACTATGTAACAAGATCGCATTATTCCTTCATTTAAATTATTTATTATAATATTAAATTAAATACACAACCCACCAGAAATTAATTATGGAATAAATCTATTACTCACATAAACATTCATCTATTATCATAAATAAATAAAAAAATTCATTCTAATTTATTAAATTAGAGAAAAAACCACTTATAAAACAAACAATTGCTCACACAAACATTAATTCATTAAATTGGTTAGAAAACCACTAAAAATTAATTAAAAAAAATCGTTATAAAAAATTAAATTAGATAAATATCCACTTGAAATTAATTATGCGACAAAGCTATGGCTCACTTACATTCATCCATTATTATTTATGATAATGGATAGTAAGATATTGCTTACAAACATTAGATTGGAATCAATGGTTCAAATTTATCATTGAAAATTCACTTTGCATTGGATTTGAATTTCATTATATCTAGGGACATGTTTTATGTATATGTATTATTTAAAATAATATATAATTTTCATTCATAGTGTGTTGGACTTGTTTGTTGCCTTATATTTAAAGTTGCATATAATCGTGCAACATTCAATTGGTAAAATGATAAATATCACTTAAACAAACTATATATGGAACAACCAAATGCACCAAAGCCAACTTTTTATTATGGTATCTATTTGTTATGGGCTCACCCTGCTTTCATTGTACCACTTTTTTCATGGCATATTGAATTTTAATCAACTTAAAATTGTAAGATATTGCATCATCTTATATATGAATTTCTCAACATATGTGAAAAATATTTTTTATTTTTTCAAAGTGATTCATGTTTGTATTGTGACCAGCATGAATTATAGTAGAAACTCAACTAGTAGCTCACTTTTATTATGTTTTTCAAAATTATTGTACTGGTATTACAAAGTATAAAATAAATGTTTTATGCATCATTAAAATTATACAATAACATGATTCAAATGTCAATTGGCTTGAGTGATTGTGGGATGGAATGTGAGTTTTTCCGACAAATGTTCTAGAATATCACATGCATATTAATCTCACTCAATGTGCATTGTGAAGCCAAATACGACACACGATAAATAATAAAGATGAATACATACATTACATTTATTCCTCATCATCAAAAATAACGTTAAACCCTTCTATTTACAAAATCTAACATGGGGCCTCCCTATATAACATTTATCCAATTACCATAAAATAAGAAGTAGCAATTACATTCATGATAGTTCACAAATGAAAAACTATTCCATATTATAATTGAAAACTACAAAACCTAGTTGCAAACAAGGGAGCCATATCATTCCATTATATTGAATAAAACACTAAAAAACATAGCATTAATTATATTCAATAATAAAATAAACAACATAGCATTTATTATATTCAATAATAACATAAACCACATAACATACATTATATTAACAACATTCATTAACATCCCACACTACACACTCAACCATAATCATTTGGAGACATAACCTTAACCCTTACTATCCAACCAAAAAACCATACCTATCCAACCAAAAAACCATACTGATAGTCTCATATTTATACAAATACACTCATGAAAACATGAAGTTTTGTCATTCTTAAGACAACTAAAACAACTAGAAAGTACTTCCATATTGATTCCATACAATGCATGATCCTTGAACATCCACTTACCAAAAAATGCAATTATCCAATTGTCCATTACATGTCAATACTTTTTCCTCTATCATCCATGCAACTTCTCCAAACATTGGAAACAATTGGAAACAATTATAGTTATTCCTCTATCATCCATGCAACTTCTCCAAACATTGGAAACAATTATAATTATTCCTGTATCATCCATGCAACTTCTCCAAACATGGGAAACAATTATAGTTAACTCGATAGGTATTTTCCTTTCCACCCATTGTTGTTTTCTTAATGCAGATGTGTCTTTGATTACTATTTTCCCATGTGGATCCATCTCAAAACTACATCAAAACTAAGGGGTTAATAAATATCTCTAAGGTAGAGTTGAAGGTGAATAATTAATATTATTTTAGAGACATTTTTTGTATTGCATTTGCTTCCCGTGTTAATGAAATTGTAAGGAAACTGATGGGTGGTGTCAATGTCTTAGAGAATTGGAAACTGACTACATCCAACTCTCCTCCATTCACATATATAGAGAGCGCAATACAATGGCTGACTGCTTATCCAAAGAAGCATTAACATTGGCTCAAGGCCAACTTCAGTGTGCTGAATTCACCAATGGTGAACGTATTGAACATGGCACTTTTTATCTTTTCTAGCCCTTGCACTTGAAATTTCTGTGCTGTTATCTTTGAACATCCTTTGGATGATGATAGTGATGAGTCACATATATTCCTAGCACTATTCAGGTTATTGCTTCTATGGATTAGCTATCCATTTATTGTATTAACTCTCCTTATATTGAAGGGTATGAAGCGGATGTAGTCTTCTCTCCTAGCTTGTATCTCACTTTGAAGTTTCAATGCACTTGAACACGAGCTGTAGACAGCAGTATGGACAATCCCTCATGTATGAGCCCTATTGTTGCAGATATTACAGCCACTCTTGCTGATATACCCGTTGAACACAACACATGACGACGATGTAATTGTTCCCTTTGATTTCAATGAAATAACAAAGAACAAATATTTTCTTCTGGAAAAAAAGAAATTGTAAAGAGTGATACATTATTTAGTACTTTTTCTCTTCTTTATAAAAATAGGAGCCTAGTCATTATCATCTTTTTATAGTGTAACAATATTAGGAGCCTAGTCATTATCATTTTTTAATAGCATAACTCCATAGAAGAATACACTACACCTTAAGGACTTTATTCTCACAATAAGCTTTTAGTTGCTTATATCCTAGGCCAATGATGCCAATTCTTTAACCACAATGATGCCAATTCTTTAACCATATTTCTATTCATTTATTCTCGAAAGGATAGAACTTCATGATTGATTTTCTTGGAATTGATTATGTTGTAGGAGGTTTACCAATCTTTAGTAGTACAAGTTAATTCCAAGGACAAGTCCCGAAGAGATTCAAGTAATTGTCGACTATCTACCTATTTCATGAAGTCAAGTCACCTTGATGAAATATATTTGGATCCTTTTAGAATAGATAATAATTAAATAAATTCAGTGTTATTATAGTGCAATGCTTTTCCAAACACATTAAGATTATTATTTTTTATATAGAATCCTTTTTTTTTACTTTTTATGATTTTTTCTATTCATTTTGTTGTTGATAATATTTGTCGTTATTTTGAAGAAAGATATTTTCAACTTGTTTTTGTGATGTTAATTTTGTTGTTTACAATATTTGTAATATCTTGAATTTTGATCTTATCTATGATGGGCACGAGTCCCATTGTACATGAGTTACATTGATGTTTATGTTTGTATATTAGGTGAAGGCCCCACTACACATGATTTACACTTATTAGTTAGATATATTGGGTGTAAGCCGATGCATATGTTTTATTATCATATGTGTGATTGTATATATTGGGCATGGACCCAGATGAACAAATATTATGGTCGTAGTATGATATACTAATGTATTATGTGATTTACGTTAATGCTGTATTGAGATGTTTATTGTGATAAAATGTACAGAAGACTAAATGCATGATTGAGTTCTATAATGTGTTGGGCGAAAAACTTGAAGCAAATGAGTGATGATATTTTTTTGTTAAGCACATGAGTGATTAGATTTTGTGTTGAGTGAAAGCTTTGGAGCACATGAGTTATGATGTTTTGTGTTGAGCATAAGCTCTGGAACACATGAATTATAAGAATTGGAAGTGTTGGGAGTAATCCCTGGAGCATTCCAAATTGATGTTGAGCATAAGTTCTGGAGCATCGGATCCCTAGCCATTATATCCCTAGGTGTATTATACAAGTACATCCTAGCATTACTGTTGAGCGAGAGGCTCTGGAATTGCACTAAGTGTAAATTCTAGTTTTTAGCGTTGAGCTTGAGCTCTGAATAGCGCTAGGAGTTGTGGAAATTAATTGTGTTGAGTGAGAACGACTCTAAAAATCACCGACATTATCTTACTTATTTTTAATATTGATTAAAAGAAAATTTGAATCTACTTCTCATCAAGTATTGAAGAACAACCATGATACATGAGGTAATCCAACATGCAAGGAGGATCTAGAGCTTCCTAACTTAGTTGACCAACCCTACCTAAGGCCTTGATAAAAGAAATAGTATAAAGCTAATAAAAGCATCAGGTGAACAATATCATGTTACATGATGCATAATTAAATGTTAAACAATAACATATATAGTTTATATGCATTATGAATAAAATAATTTATGAGATCATGTTACATGATGCATAATTAAATGTTAAACAATAACATATATAGTTCATATGCATTATGAATAAAATAATGTATATATATGAAATATAAAAGAATAAGGATAACTATAAATAATGAATAAAGAGTCTATGTATTTATTATTTAATAAAATGATTAAATAAATATTTAATCCTAAAGAGACAAATTAGGGACTAGTAAAAGAGTTCATAAGTCAATCAAACTAATTATTAAATCCACACAAATCAATTAAAGATTATTTTCAAGAAAATAATGGATTCTTAATCTAACTGAAGTTTTAAAACAAATTCATTTTTTCCTAAAGGTTGTCTATTCAAGCCAAGAAAAGGCTTAGGGATCTCATCATTATTATTTGCCTAAGTAATTTTGAAGAGAAAATTTTCAAAAGAAAGCAATCTTATACAAACCCTGATATTCCAAATAAGAGAAGCCTCACCTTTAGGAGCTTTATAATACTTGCATGTTGGAACCAACTCAAGGGGATCCAGATTAGAACCGGGAACATGTTTGACTCATGGTTGGGAGGAACATGGTAGTTCCCAAGTTATTCGGTTAACATATCTAAGGTCAGAGGTAACTGGTTTTTATTAATTCTTTGAGTTTAAGTATGCAAGGTTTGTTCCATTAAAGAAATTGAATAGTTACAGGTATGAGGATTCTACCTTTTTAAAAGTTCTATAAATCATGTTTATATATTTTTACTTATAGTATTTATGCTCTGGATTAAAGATACGCAAATTTTATTTCCCTGTTGTTTATATGTTTCAGGTTGTATTTATTAAGTAAAGTAAAACTCACATTTTAAATTATAGATATAATTCTAGGGTGAAACAACTATCATAGTTTTATGTATTTAGTTTAGAAATTTATCTTTGAATTTGTAATCTAGATTCAAACCCTAGCCGCTAGTTAAAAATTAAAAACTACAACCTAAGTTACAACCTAGGTCACATATTAAACTAAACTAGAGATTAAAAAATCTAGATAAGTAGAAATAATGATAAGCAAACTCATTTATTCCTAAACTAAACCTTATTTTAACTTTGCACAACCATTAAAATAAATATTAAATAAACAAATTACAAACGTATTTATAAACAATCATTCCAGAGATCGAATCCCCTAAATTTCCAACTCAAAACCTTAAATATAAATCATGGTGCTGGAAGATTGCATATTGCCAACAAACGCATCATCTCAATACATAATTACTCATAAAACTATTACCAATAAACCAAACAGAACATTATAAATACATTGTAAACCAATGTATAAAACAAATATCAAAGATACCAAAGGTGTGAAGGTCCATATCCTATCCACATTTTCCAAATCATACTATTAAATACCAACCCTTATAAACATTATTTAACACTCCATAGCAATCGAATCTACTACGGATTGGATTCCGACCATTTATTTTTCCAAACAAAGTCTATTCATGAAACTTGTCTAATAAATTACAGTAAAACAAATAACATCCAAAATAAACACATTCCATCCCCAAACACATAGCATTGGTAGAATTTGAAGAATAAACACGATAATCACCACATAAAAACACATTAACAAAACGAGGGATTACAACCTTTAACATAGTCAAAGTATCTACGAACCCAAGATTGAATCCTGTAACTACAAGCTAAAATACTGAACACATTACAGGCTGTGTTATTCGCGCAGGGTTTAGCCATTATAGGCTTCTTGTAATTTATTTAAACGCCATATATAAACTACAGAATAGAGCTACGCTTTTTCCCTACAAACTAATACATAGACATGATTTGTTCTACAAAAGTTAAACTACATCTACACAAGTTGCGTTACAAATGCAAGGCTTGGGCCAATTGCTTACAACTGCCTGTAGAAAGGTGACCAAATCATAATCAAACAGAGCTACATTCTTATCAACTAACGCATCCATTAAAACCACATTTTTTTTCACCATTTGTATCCATTATCAAGCCGTGGCATCGTATGTGCCATTGCAAAGCAATGGCACTGTCAACATTTAAAGAAACACATTACAAAATTTATATAGCTATTTACAAAACACAACGAAAATCCCATTAAGAGTTATTTAAGAAACATAATCCATTTCATAGTAAATGGTAAACCAACACACACAGAGCCAAGTCTCTTTTAACCAGTCGAGATATCAAATTTAAAAATTACAGAGCCATGTAAAGGCATTTACATAGTCGCATTTACATAATGACCAAACGATTCGAATAAACCCCAAACACCCAACCAAATATCGAATAGCTTAAATGAGGCATCTTCCAAACCAAGTTTTTAAACCCTTTGGTAAACACAACAAGTTCAAATGTTTGGATACAGGCCCATTTCCTTTCGTGGGGCTTACTTGGGATGGTTTCCCAAGAAACCCAATAGCTCTGACTTCCCAAAACGCATAGTACCCTCACTATCATCTCCTGCAACAACGAAAATGAATATTGGATCAGAAGTATGCAAAACGAATGTAAACCAAACCAAAAATCCAAGGTGCATTCATACGGATAGCGACATACCTGCCAATGTGCTCAAGGAAACCTGGTTTCTCTGCATGGATGTGTAGCTCCCACCTAGAGAGTGAGACCTCCCTCCAAACCAAAATGCATACCCAAGAAATGAATTTGAAATCCTAAGACAATGCATAAGGCAGGAAGCCTACAGAAACCAAGGTGCATTCAATGCACCAACCTAGCTGCCACCTCCATGCAAATCGAAACCCACAAGTCTATAGTGTGGCTTCACACTTCTTACCACTATATTAAACCCCATAACCATAGTTTGTATAAGCCTCTCATATTTTGATTTTCTTAGGATTTAGCCATAGTTTCTATTGGCATAAAATATTCCATAACATAAACCCCTCCACATTAAAGTTTAAGCATACAAGATTTTACAACCAAGGTTTTAAACCTTCATCACATAGTTCTAAAAGAATGCATATAACATAACCCCTTTTTACCATAGTTATAAGGTATAGGCTAGGATTAGAACCCTTTTCCTCTTTTAGCTTTTGAGCATAGGAATAGAGTTGTTTAGGGTCCAATAGCTTTATATGCTAGGACTCCGTTACGTTACATCCGCAAGCCTAGGTTCATAGAAAAAGTGACCTACAGAAGAATATAAACACATGCATTAGTTCATAATGAACTAAGTAAACCCCATAGGATAGTAACCTTACCTTTCTGTGTGGACCTTTAAGGGATAGAACCCCACCACTCCACCCCTTAACATACAGAGGTAAGTCAGCCTCTTCACAATGAACAATAAACAAGTTAAATACATGAAGAATAAAAGTAAGACACAAAACAGAGTAAGTATTGACAATGTCAATAAATAAGATAGAAAATAAGAGTAATTTTATAAGATCATCAACATGTAGAACAATAATATGTAGACATCATCATCATATAGGAAAAACACAGAAGGAAAGCAACAGACAGAACTTAGGTTTAGTTCTTCAAACAAGTTTTTGTTCCGTAGTAGAAATGAAGACGTCCTTAAGATCTAGTAGTTTATTAGCCTACAATTTATTTATTTATTTATGGATTTTAGGGATATTACAATACTTGTTGCTATTTTGAAGAAAGATATTTTCAACTTGTTTCCATGATGTCAATTTTCTTGCTTACAATACTCATCGTTATTGTGAAGAAAGGCATTTTCAACTTGTTTCGATGATGTCAACTAGTTACCATATGACTATAAATAGTCAAGAACATAGAAATTGGGTCTTAGTAGTTACCATATGACTTTATTGATTCTTTGGAATTAAGAATATAGAAATTTGGTCCTAGAAGGGTTAGTTTGGGTAAAATCCTAAAAACCACATTAATGGAATAGAACTAAAAATCCTTGGTTTGTGGTCAAAGAAGCAGAATTTTGGATCTTATTACATCACATAGGTCTGGACAACATTTTATGCACAAAATTGAATTAATTATATCTCGCTAATTGTCATTCATTTTTACAAAAATGAGTGTGTATATGAAAGTTTTGCTTCCATCAAGGTAACAGTCAAATTATTCTCCACATGACAATGTGGTAGCAATGCTAATGCAATATAATCACAAATGGATCTAACAACACATTGGAAAATGGATATTGTAGCACAT
>LPNX010555681.1:0-47536 GCA_001517045.1 Pseudotsuga menziesii | reverse complement strand
TTTGAATGAGGGCTAAGTCTGTTTTTTTAAGCCCTCGACCGAGGTATGAACCTCGACCGAGGTATCTAAATACCTCGGTCGAGGTATTTAAATACCTTGAATGAGGGTTTGTAAAGCCCGCAATACCTCGGTCGAGGTATTTAAATACCTCGACCGAGGTATTTAAATACCTCGGTCGAGGGCTTTACAGACCCTCGGTCGAGGTATTAAGACCTCGGTCGAGGGCTTAACAAGCCCTCGACCGAGGTGCGTTTTTTTGTTTTTGCCGAAATGTGCTTGCCAAAAAGTGTTACCCAGGTCCGTGGATTCACCCACATGGAAATGCACTATAAGACATTCCAAACCCAAACTTGACTATCTAAATTGAGCTTTCAAAAACCTCGTAGGAGGGGAAAATGTTCACTTTCTTTAATAGACCCCCGTCTTGTTCCAACGTATTTGCTTTGAGAGTTGAGGAAACACTAACATAGCAGAAAAGATACAACTATATTGTAGAGGATGTAATAGAATATCATAGTATCACATGGCTTAATAGAAATCTTGGACCACTTTGCAATCAATTTTGGAATCTTATATTGTATTTCTTTTTCATGTAGCATAGTCATTAAAAAATATGGTTGGGATGTTATATTTTTTATTTGAACATTAAACTACAAAAAAAATAACCATGTAGTCAAGAATCAAGAATCATCTCACTATAGTTGTGGTGGAGACCTATTTTGGTGACATGACCATTAAGATATCCAGTAAGTTTTACATACTCTATTGGATTCAAGAGGTTTTACTTAGTTGTTTTGTGTTTTTAGGTGTAACACGTGTATCCTAACCCAATCAACAAAGTCTAACTCTATGGGATAATTGTACCTTATTTATCTTGATATTGGCATGAAAAGGGTTAAGAAGTAGCCACAATCATAACAAAAAAATGGAAGATGAACACTACATATGCATCCATGAAAGTGGAACAATTACAATTATTTCAAAGTTAATCTCAAATAGTTGGCATTCCCAGGAGTAAGTCCATACTCGTGGAATCTCTTAAAAAAAATATTGCCCCCTTTTTGATGCTGTGTGAATCTCATGATAAAATAGTATATCATGAGGAGAAGAAGAAGAAGAAAGATGAACCAAATCTTTAAAAAATCAAGTAACCACTCTTATTAACATGTGTTTAAAGAGTAAGAAAATCTAAAGATTAATCAGTAGGGAGGTGAGACAGATACAATTAAGTTGAATCATTGGTTGAAGTGATGGAAGTCTATTTAAATGTGCATAATGCATGGATTCAAACTAAAACCCCATAGAAAGATTGAGAGGGACATATTCATTGCCCTTAGGTTGAGGATTTAAATCGTAGATTTTCCCTATAGGGTATGGATATGACCAAAGGATTCACATGCCTATTATTTATAGAGACAAGGAAAGAATATACTAGAGCCCAAACTAAAACCCCATACAAAGATTGAGTGGGACATATACATTGCCCTTAGGCTAAGGATTTAAATCGTAGATTTTCCCTATAGGGTATGGATAGGACCAAAGGATTCACATTATTGTTATTTATAGAGACAAGGAAAGAGTATACCAGAGCACATGAAATATTTCTAGAAACAACTCATCCAGTTGAGAGTAAACCCAAAGAAACTAAACATGGTCATTGAAATCATGGGTTGTCTTCACAATCTTATAAAAATGAAGTTATGACATTCAAACCCCTTCCCATAAATAAGACATGCCTATCACATGTCCAATATATTGAAAATGACAAGAAAAGTGGGTTACCCAAGTGGTTTGAAGTAGCTAGACAAGCATGGAAATTGAAATAAGGGAAAGAAGAGGAAATATTATAATCAGAAGTATTTTTCTATCAATGTGGAGGTGTATAAGGATTCTACCAAACACGAAAACCATTTCAACATTAATGGCCTTACTATAACCACATGCAAGAGTATCTCAAAAAAAGAATCTTGTAGTGGAAGAGGTGAAGGAGATAGATTGATTGTAAGGTGGATGCGAATATTGTGTATAGAATAGTTTAAAAAGTCATAAAACTAAGTAGCATACATCACCAAGAAATCAATTATGGAATTTTCCCATATTAAGATCTAGATCAGAAGAAGATTATAGGTGTTCATTAGATTATGGTTCATGTGCCAACATTATTGCAACAGGCCATTAAATAATATTGGTGTACATACTCATAATGTGATGCAGTAGTGTTGTTGACAGAATGGAATTGCAGTCGTCTGCATGGTGTAGTGCAAAACAATTGTGACCATTCACATTGGTTGTCCCAATTAGATCTAATCATTTGCGGGGGTGTTTCCTACTCAAACCGAGTTGTTTATGGGGAAGTTCTGGAGGTAGGATCTTGAATGGCCTAGATTAGTCACCAAAAAGTGGAATATGTGTCAACGATCGAGATATTCCAGTTATATCGTTGCTTGTTTGTTTAGCGCAAATGGATGAGATCCAAAGTTGTTTATCTTGATAAATACTAATGGCTAGGATTAATTCTTGACTAGATTCTCATTATAGGTAGAATCATAAAAAAATGTTACATGATGGAACAACCATTTTCGATGGAAAATGATTTTAAAGGGTGATTGCAAACTAACGATGATCTCTTTTTGTGCGTTAGATGTAAAGAACTGAAAAATAACATCCTTCATCTTACATGGGTATTTTGACATACCTACTCAATGAATCTTGCTTCCATTAAAAAAATGGAACATAAGAAATTGAATCACCTTTCCATATATATAAATTTTATTTATTGAAAATGTTCACATGTAACTCAATTTTGATTTTTTCTAGCATTATTTTTTCTCATTCTGTAAGTTTATACTTAAAAGTTTATCTTCTTTGGAATCTCTGCATTTAATTATGCTTTCAATATCTAGCCCAAATAGTGTCTAGTAGGACTACGGAAATGGCAGTCTGAGTAATTGTTGTGGTCTTAGGATTTAAAAGTGGTCGTAAGTTAGGGCAGTAGCCAGGAGAGAGCGAAGTAAGTCCCATTGTAGTTTGACCAGAGTGAGCATAAATCCTATAGAATGGACCCTGCAATGGATGCTATTCCTCACACTAGCTTAGACTGTCAGCAAGATGACACTGTAGCAGTTTCACTAGCAGAGAGACGTTCTTCTTTTCAGAATGAATTTTCTACCTCTGGATCATCTATTATACATATCCAGGATACCAACCCTTCTCAGGATTGGCAACTCCCACAGATCTTACCTTCAGATGTTTACCAACTCAAATGGTGGTAGTATAAGTCGGACACTCAAATAAAAATATCCTCTGTCGATATCTCTTTCACAGAATCAGAGGATCTTGTTCACATAAATATTATCGACCGAAACTAGATTGATTGGGCTATTAAGTCTGGATATAAATATCCCCACTTAGGAGCAATAAAACTTGGACTTGGACCTTTAGTCCATCCCTATCTTCCAGTTTCTTCTTTTTGTTTTGCAGTAGACACTCGACGCTGCAATTTTGCAGATGCTATCATCAGAGGCTTCACAGCTCTGTTACATGATGGTCCCGCCTTTGGGACAGTTTTTCCCAAATATTCTGTAAGCTTGGATGACCCCCATATCTACAACCTTCTTAAAGCTTACATTTTACCTCAAGGGTTTCATATGATGACTGGTTCCAAAATAATTCAACTTAAAAGTGCAGTCTATATTCGGTTTGGAAATGATACTCTTCCACCTTTACGTTCTCGTGTTCACCAGAGCTCGCGCTTGCATAGCGTGGTGGAATCTGACAAATCCAAACAAGCCACACCTATTACCTTCGAGTGGACAGGAATCACATACCCTCACAAGTGGGAAGTGAAATACAAAGAGTTAAGGAATGCATAAAATCTGCAGAATTCTTTGATTAATAGACCCTTAGCCTTTGACAGACAGACTAGCTCCTTCCATTTACTAGATTCATCCCCTACTCCAAGTTTCTCATCTCCCTTGATTAGATCCCCATATATATCTTCTAGTCACCCTAATATAAGATTAAGAGCAAATCCTCCATCTGTATCTCAGTCCTCTTCCACATCTTACACTAGTCTTTACAACTCAGAACATAGAGGACAGCATAAAGAATGCCCAGCTTGTCAGAAAATCCTTCAGAAATTACAACACCATAAGCAAACACCCAGCCTAGGTATGTTTACCTTGCCTAGACAAAATGATTCATATGAAGCAGTTTCTCAAGGTCGTAAATCCTACTTTCCTGGTAGGAATTTACCAGAAGTCCCCTTTAGACAATATTCAGTCGATGGCTCAGTGAAGAAAGAGTTTCTTCCATATAGATCCGCTGGTCCTGAGGAATCAGTATCAGACGAGGTCAAGTTAGCTAATTGGGGAAACATGTAGAGTAAAATGACTGCTCAAAACATTGATGATATAGCTTTAGATCTGTTAAATATCAAAAGCTCTATCATAGAAGAAAAAGAAAAAGTTGCTATGGTTGAGACTAAGTTAGGATTACTAAACCACATCCTAACCGATTCTAAAGAAATTAAGGATGCAGTAGCGAAAGCTGCTGATAAAATAGAAAGGATATTGGACCGAATTGAAGAATTAATTTTCCAAACAAAAGAATTCAAGAAAAGAGTTCCAGGGCTCAGTCCCTCTGTTCTTGCTTTGGCAGCTCAGGGGCACCAAAAAAAAGATACAGAACATAAGCACAAACGTAGTGTGTCATTTGGCATGCTCAGCATCCTAGAGGAAGATAAAAGACCAGAGTTCAACTTTGGTCAAGATGAAGCGGACTTTGAAGAAGTCCAAGAATGGATAGGACATTTTAAGTCCTTTAAACCATCCCTAGAGCCGAAGTACCTGAGTATGTTATCTATGCATCATCATGCAGAATCCTCAACTACCCACAATCCATCAACTATGAATACCTATGATATGGAAATTCCATAGGCTTCAAGACCTCCCAATTTCAAAACTCACTTTGGCATAAACTCTTTAAATAATCTAGTATCACAGATGCCTGACCAGCCGGTCCTAAATATTCAGTGTCAGTCCAGAGAAGATATTAAAAATGCTATCCAGTTATTATTTCATTGGACTTTATACAAGAGAACTCAGGATAGTACCATTACTGGACAACAGTTAGTAGGTCAGATTGTTGCAGGTCTGTCTGGACTTGCAAATGAATGGTGGAGGTGGCTTCCTCAAGAAGCCAAAAATGAAATGTTACTTGCTGAAGATGCAGACTAGCAAATTCTCAGAGCTCTAGGAAAAGAATTCCATGGTGCATATGATCATGATGATTCTGAACATCTTGCATCCTTGTTCATGTCGGCCTGGTTGTGTGATTTATCATAGGCTGAAGCATATTTCTGCTATATGCAGAGATTACTGATCTCTTCTGGAAAACCGGGTGATCCAGCATATTTAAAACATTACATCCGAATTTTTCCTGGTCATGTACCTGATGCAGTGGAACAATACATGAAAGATAAAAATATCAATTATAAGAGTCTCTCTTTAGTATAGCTTCATGGATATCTTATAGAGACCTGGCAAGAACACTGCTTAGAGAAAAGAGTCAGTAAGGACTTTAAGCGACACCAGAATATGTACTCCCCTTCTTTTTGTAAGAATGTAGCTAAAATTCCAGATTGGGGATGTGGTACCATAACAGAGGACATATACAAGATAACTGTAAATGTCGTAAAAAGAAAAAGGGTTTTCACACCAGTCAGCCGAGATACCATTATCCTGACAAACCCTTACAATATAAGCAAAAGCAGAACTATAGCAAACCCAAACAGACTAGAAAGTATCCTTCCAAAAAATTTATCAAACATCGGTCTCAGAAGACTAATAAAGAAGTCTGTTTCATTTGTGGTGTTAAAGGGCATTGGGCAAATAAGTGTCCTAAGAGAAAATCTAAGCCCATACTTGCTGCTTTCTGTGAATCCATCGACCCTCAGTGGTGGGATCTTCCTACTCCAGATGAATCGTCGACCGGTGAAGCTTTATTTCTTCCCTTGGATGGTTCTGATGATTCTTCAGATTTAGAATCTGATATTGATCCTCCAAATCATGCCGCCCTTCAAAAATTTGATCCGTCCTCATCTTCCTCATAATCCGATTCCGCACCAAATTTGGGAGGGTTTGAGCCCCCAGATTTTGATTTTTCATTATACATGTTTTCCCTGAGCAAGCCTCAGAATATAGAGAAATGAATTGCAGCCATAGATCTGCAACTCTTAGAGACACCAGTATTTGAATACCTGTTGCGTGCTTCACTGAAAGAAGAAAAGAAGCAGCTGCTCAAACAAATTGAGCAAGATAAAGGTAAAGCTAAAGTAAGTGTTGTTACCCCTGCAATTTATAATCTTGTAGAATTATATAAAGGCTATCCTGATGGACATGATAGAAGACAACATTACAGGATAGACAAAGAACATATGCTAAGATTGCAGGTCAGAGACAAGCAGCAGCAATTAAAGCAGCTGGTATCAGAAATTGAGGAACTTAAGAGCATGATCAAGATCATCCAGATAGAAAGGGATCAATCTTCAGATGAAGAATTAAGTAAGCAGTATGATAGAGCAATGGAGACTAAAAGCCCAAGGTTAAGAGAACCTTCTCCTGACCCTAATTTAGGAATGCTTACAGGCCCAAAGATATTTGTCAAAGTCCAGTTCCAACCCTGTGAATTCAAACCATACTTTCTGGACTGTATGATAGACTCAGGATGTCAGGTCAACCTAGCTAAAGTTTCGGCCCTTCCTCACTTTTACTGGGAAAACACTTCTGATAGAGGCTCTACCATAGAAGGTACCCCTGTTTTGTTAAAAGCTAAATCTGAGAAGTTTCCAGTCAAGTTTAAATATGTTAATGATTTGTTAACCTTGTACAGGCTTGATGATATTAGTGATGACTGTATATTAGGTTTTGAATTCTTTCACAGAGTTAGTCCTTTCTCTATAGATACTAAATAAATGACTTTCACTTGTATCATAAATCACCAGATTGTAGTCTTACCAATCTTTTTCCATTCTACTCCAAAGTGTCAAGCTATTGTGCAGAAGCCTGTAAACAGGTCTAACCCTGCTCAGCTACAAAAAATGGAAAGATGCAATGTTTTCTCAGAAATTCATAGTGACAAAACACTAGCTGGTATAACTGAGAAACTTGTCAGAGAATGCTGCTCAGAAAGCCCAAATGCTTTCTGGAAACGAGAGAAGTATTTTGTTTCTCTTCCATTGGACCCTCTGCAGAAGATAAAGCCAATGAAGGTTTCAGCCAGATTGATGTCGTCCTCAGAACGTGAGTTTTGTACTAATGAAATTAAGGATCTCTTGGCTAAAGGACTGATAGAACCCTCAAAGAGTCCATGGGTGTGCAGAGCATTTGTTGTTAATAAGCATTCTGAAATAAAAAGAGGAAAGCCCAGGCTGGTAGTCAACTACAAGCCCTTAAATGCAGTTTTACAGAAGATCCGCTATCCTCTCCCAGATAAAGCAAGCCTGCTGCAAAGAATTGTAGGATGCACTATCTTCAGTAAATTTGATTTGAAATCTGGTTTTTACCAGATTGGTATTAAAGCTGAAGATCGTTATAAAATGACATTTGTAGTACCACATGGTCAGTATCAATGGAAAGTATTGCCATTTGGAATCAATAATGCCCCCTCCGAATTTCAGAAAAGAATGGAGGATATATTCAGAGAAAAACAATGGGCATTGGTTTTTATAGATGATATCCTCATCTGTTCTAGAAACATGCAAGAACATCTTAAGCACTTGCAACAATTTCATGAACTGGTTTTTAAACATGGGTTAGTCCTATCTGAAAGCAAGATGGAGATAGGAAAGACTGAAATTGAGTTTCTAGGTTTCAAGATTCAAAAGGGATAAGTTGTATTGCAGAAACATATCCTTAGTGTTTTCAGTCAGTTTCTAGATCAAATCCGTGATAAAACCCAACTTCAGATATTCCTCGGGAGTCTCAATTACATTCGGCCTTTTTACAGAGGCCAAGCAGCTGATATTTATTTGTTGCAGAAGAGATTGAAGAAAAACCCAGAAAAATGGTTAGCTGACATGACAAAGGTAGTTCAGAAGATTAAAGCAAAAGTTTTAGATCTGCCTCCATTATCTTTGCCTCAAGGTACTGGTCAACTGGTAATTGAAATAGACGCTTCATCAACTGCATGGGGTGGAGTCCTCCTCGAAGTTGCAGATGGCAAATAAAACATATGTGGTTATGGATCTGGATCGCTCAAAGCAGCCGAACTTAATTATCCATCCAACCACAAAGAGATACTTGCTGTCAAGAAGACAGTACAACACTTCATTTTGTTCCTTAAGCCTGTTAAATTTATTATTAGAATAGATTTGAAGATTATGCCTGGTATTTTTAAAAATGAAAACTTAATGGCTGAAAATAGTAGCAGAATTCTAAAATGGTTTATATGGCTTAGCAATTTTGATTTTGAAATTGTTTATAAACCAGGATACTTAAATTGCCTTGCTGATATGCTCACCAGGGAGCGATTTGCAGCAAACAAACCAGCCTTAAGTATGTTTTCTTCCAGAGCATCCAGCTCCAATCCAGGCCAATCCAGTTCGGATCATGGCAAAGCACCTGCTGAAAAACCAAAAGATGGTTTGTTCCTCCTGCCTTGGGATACTTCCATACCAGAGGAAGTCATAAGCCAATTACTGGAATATGCATCTAGAAATGAAGCAGAATGATTTCTAGAATTGACGTTGATCAAGAAGATTCAATCTTCTCCCTTAAAGATAGACATCATGGAGCGCTGGGAAAGAGATGCATTCAGGAGCTTCGAAGGAGCCCAAGAAAAACTGAGAAAGTGTCGTGAAGTCTGGTTAGACTGTAACGATGAAGAAAATGGTCCACTATGGTATGTGGATATTGGTGATGGCAATCTCACTTGGACTTCCTACAATCTTATTCTCTAGTTTTGCAGAGAACAAAAGAAGATAGCAATCTATGAAGATCCTTGTAATCTGCAACATGGTGCATGGTCTGGATGGACTGAAATATTCTTGGATAAGTTCTATCCAAGAACTGATTGGGAGAATCGATGTGCAAATTTCATTCTGCACATGAAGGCCGATATTGAAGTTCCAGTGCAGGAACATCAGTGGTTCAAGTTCCTGCTACACCATGAAGGCGGAAAATACAACAAACTCGAACATACTGTATTCACTGCTCAAAATTTTATCAAGAAAAATGTTCAAGGAGCAAGAATCGACTCAAATATCCGCACTCGTTAGATTCCGTTGAACTTCCGAGTCGAATCTCATTTTCGGGGTGAATTCCTATGCGACCCCAATGAGTTATTCCATGGGTCCGACATCGAGAGGTGCTTCAATCCTCTACTGTATCCACCACCAAATTTAGATGACCATCCGCCCGCTTATGAAGATTCCCAGTACTATGATTCAGACTATGACAACTGGGGTTGTCCCTGCGAAGGTGTTGATATTGACGACCACTACCAGTGTGTCTGCCTACAAGGCAGAGATCCATATGACTAATCTGGAAGCTGTGGTGGACCCTAAGACTGTCGTGGGCCAGTCATGCTCCACTTTGTACTCCGTCGTGGGCTGGAATAGCTCCACTGTGTATTTTGTCAGTCATGTCATTTGTCTGCTAGTCCAGTTTGTCATGATAATGATTCCAGGTCCCCACATGTCACTGACCACTAAGGGATGAGATAATGATGGTGGTTGTCCCCACCTGTCACCTCGAAAGAATAATCTTGACTCGTTAATGTCATTTCCAAGTCACCGGTTTACCGATTGACCTATTACTGTCAGTCGATGCCCACCGAATCATCGGTTGGAAGTTGTATAAATAAAGGGCCTGAGGCTCATTTGAGACATACCAAGTTATATCAAGTCCAGTGTATGAGTGCTCTGCAAATTTGAGTCTTGAGTCTGTAACAGAGTAGTATGCTCTGTAGCTTGGCCATCGTGCTATAAGACTGCATCAGAACCTCATAAGTTTGTATATTGAGTCTGTAACAGAGTAGTATGCTTTGCAGCTTGGCCATCGTGCTATAAGAATGTATCAGAACCTCTGAGTTTAGTTCTGTGTGTTTTCGCAGTGATGAGCTTCACCCTCTGAAGCCGATCTGCTTAAGGTCTGTAATTTGAGTCCATCTGATGATTAATGAAAGAAATCTTGGATATTGAAGGTTGAAGATTGCTGAAGAAAAGTGATTGTTCGATCTTGTAGATATGTCCATGTTAGTGCGGCCTTTGAATGCCTAAATGATGGAACCAATATACGAAAATGGGCAAATATGTAGAAAACAAATAATACTAGCGCGACACTATTTTTCCAAAATCAAATTAGTACTTTTAAATTTTTTTTAAATTATATAATTGAGAAGACCTCGAAATTAGACACCAAGTTTTGAGAATACATGGAGAAAATGCATATAGTACAAAAGATAAGTAGAGAGGAGACTTCATAGAGAAATACCAAGGAATAAGAGGTCACACTTGAGAAGAATAAAAAACCAATAAAATGTAAAAGGTTGATTCCCAGTTATAATTGAGTGATGTGATTGTAAGGCCTAGTTGATACCTAGACTAGCAGGTTGGTTGAGTGGATTAAGGGATATGGGAATCCAAATGTAAATTGAGTTGATAAAGAGACCCATAGAGGTCCTAAATGTAATTTTATAATTTCAGAAAAATTAATGAGAAAAGGCCTATTGAGCTTATTGATCTTATTGCAAAATTTAGGATTCTGTGTTACATCTCAATGGTGTGTTATCTACTGCATGTGTTGAATTCAAGACTAGCCAAGTACTTGAAGGGGGTTCCTTAACCAAGATCCCATTTTCATTAGTGTGGTATTAGAGCATGAGTATCCTGCAAGAGAAGTGAGAAATTTGTAGCTCCACAATTGACATTGTGGGTAGAGTTGCAGTTGAGAGGGAATGAGCTGAGAAAGATGAGGAAGACAACTCCAGTTGCAGTTGGGTAGAGGTCGTTGAAGAAATTAAGGATAGATTTAATAGTGAAGTTGAGTAGAGTTATCTAGAGAAGAAGAAGCAAACCCATTAAGGTTCGAGGAATTGGGGAAGCTCCAACAAGGAAGTTGGGTAAATTTCTCCAACAGTGAAGAAGAAAACCTGGTTGAGGCTTTGAATATTTGATATGAAGATTGGAGTCTACAAGTATTGGGATAAATCCAATAGGTATTTTTGGGTAGAGTTGTCTAGAGAGAAATAAAATACAATTGAGGGTTGAAATTTGTAGGCATATTGAAGTCTCCAAGTGTTGAGGTAGCTCCATAGTTGCGATTGTGGTTAGAGTTATAAAAAATGTTGAAGAATTTGAAGAAGACAATAGTTCTAGAAAGAGAGGCAAGGTATAAATATTGAAGGAGAAGGTTACTTGAAAATGTTGAGAATGGGGTATTATGAAGACAACTCAAATATGAGGTTGGGCAGAGTTATGAGAATTTGAGAAGAAACTGCACAACAAGGAGTGCAAGGGTGGCAAATAGTAAGAGAATGAAAGCTGGAAGTTGTAATAGAAGAAGTTCCCAAAGGAATAAGGCATGGGATGAGGAAATAGAATGTATGAAGGAGATAGTGAATAGGATAGAAGAATTGGAATCATCTTGAGGGGTTAAGGATACCCATGATTAGGGTAAGGATTTGAAGAAGTTAATTGAAGAAAATAAAACTTGGCGTGAGGAGGAATATTATTATGAGCTGTGTATGATCATATTAAGAAGAGGCTTAAAGTGTTAGAACAACTAGGGAGTCCATGCCATGGTATGCCATATGGAGTGCAAGATCATGGTTAGATTCAGACAATGGAAGAAGATTTCATAACAAGTGAGGATACATATGATGAATATGATGACGATGAAGATGAGTTTGACGACAGTATATTCTATGGGAGTGAAGATGAAATTATGTTATGATGATGAAATAGACGTATGCACACTAAAGGAAGGTGAAAGAATAGATGATGTTATAGGGGAAATATTAAGTTCCTTGATGTATTGTGATGATGAGGAGAGACTTTCTGAGAACTATGAAGAAGACAATTATGATTATGTAGAATTCATTGAGCATAAGATAGAGGATGATGAAGCTTTGGAGGATATTCCCAAGGAGTCTCTCCAGTTATTTGATGACTGTGCAAGTGTAGGCATAGTGGAAGAATAAATAAGTGAGGGTAATGATGCATGTGAAGAATACCACCTTGTTGTTGTCATGGAGAAAGAAAAGGATAGTCAAATTGCAGAATTAGAAGTGAGGTTCGATGAATATGATGAAGATTTTGAAGATTGAGATAAAATCCATGATGTTATAGTTGATTATGAAAGAGATGAAGCTATAGAGGACATCACAAAAGGGATGAAAACCCATAGAGGAGTTAAGAAAGTGGAATATGTACATCTGGTTAAGGAGGTTGAGGTTGAAGCGAATATAAAATTTGATTACGAAGACTATATTATTGATAATGAAAAGGTAAGGATAAGTAAGGAGATGAGTTTGATTGATGCGTTGTGGAACGGAGAAGAAAACCAGTCTAAGAATGAGGAAAACACCAATAGTGATGATGTTTTTATTGAATAAGGGGATAATAGAGAAGATGCAACAATATAAAAGGCTACAATAAAAATTGATAAGTTCAAAAAGGAAGATATAGTCATGAGGACTATAGAAGTGGAAAAAAGATCTAAGAGTAAACCCATGGATAATATGAGAGGAAGATGTATAATAAAGGAAGGACGAAATAAGTGGAATCTTGAGTTAATTTCCATTGAAGAATGGATTACTAATCCAAGATATGAAGAGAAATATGTTGAAAAGGATGAATATGTTGTTGTTGAACCATATGAGTATGAAAAGACTACAATGGTAGTAGTGGATGCAGTGGATATTGAAGAGAAAAGGATGGATATGACCTCGAGAGCCATAGAAGATGAGGGAATACAGAGGAAATATTCCATGAGTGTGTATGAATCAGAATATGATTCAATTGTAGAACAAGGGAGGTTGAATTCTAAAGGAACGGTCCATGAGGACGATGGACAAGAAAAATATGAATATTGTCTTAGTAGTAGAGAAGGAAGACATGGATGAAGAAAATTCCATGGTGAAAGTGGAATATATATATAAGGATAAGGAAACTGATAAATTTGCATGTCCAATAGTCCTAGATGCAAGAAGTGAAATGAAAGAGGAGCACCAAGAAGAGAACTCTCTTTCGGTTAACTATTTAAAAGTTTTGTTTTGTGTAGGTGAATACAACAATATCATGACCCAAAAAGGAATATGATGAAAAGAACATCTTAAAGTGATGAAGCTACCATGTAGTAGAAACAAAATGAAGAGAAAATAGAAAGAGTGCTATGTGAATTTTGAAGTAGCATGTATAAATAAGCATGGAGAGAAATTTCTAGGTGATGTAAAGGATATTAAAGATGTTGATGAAGTTGAAGGTGATGCTATTGAAGTTGTTGAGATGGATATAAGAATTGAATTTTTCAAAGTTAAACATTGAAATGCATGACCTGATGTTGGAAGCATGCCTAAGATTGAGGTTATAAATGAGGTAACTGATTGTGATGTTGAAGGTGTGATGGTTTATTGAATAATAGAAGTAATTAGGGTAGAATAAATTCATGGAAGACATCATGAAGGAATTCCAAGAGTGCATAGAAACAATAGCATAAAGGAAGCAATTGATGAAGATATAGAAGATGGCACAATTTGCTATGAGCAAGAAGTAGTTGATGAATAATCAGTGAGAATAATGCTAATGGCATGGGTCCTCGAAGTTCACTCAAATATTTACAATTGTTAGTGATATGGATAAAGAACATAGAGTAAGGTAATTCTAGTGAGAAGGATGATAGGGATAGAGAGTGGGATTGTGACATTCCCACACTACAACAATGTGAAGTGATAGGAATTAGAATAATAACCCCTAATGCAACAGACATTGTGGATTTAAAGGTTGATGGGGAAAAGATCCAATAATTTCTATTTGATGATGATAGCAGTAGGACCGAAGAGACTATAATAGTAGGGAGGATGAGGAAGAAATGAAGAAGTTGAAAAATAAAAGGAAGGTTGCATATTTTAAGGTATGGATTCAATGGAAGAAGAGGAAATGGCTCGCAGAGTATGGTTGCATTCACCAAAAGTTTGTTATTTCTCTTCAGCAAGAAGACGTTCTTTTGTCTAACCAGAGCTGGCTCATGTAGGAGTGTTTGAGCTCCATTTGGAAGAACAAAATCACAACCATCCATGGGGTGTAGTGTGAAGCAATTATGCCCATTCATGTTAGTTGTCCTTATTTGATCTAATTGTTCATGAGGTTGTTTCTTGATCAAATCGATCCATTCATGGGGAATTCTCAATGTCATCACACATGTGGGAAGTAGAATGTGAATGTCCCAAATAATTCACTAGGGAAAATTTTAGGGGCCAAATTTAGCCCACGGGCTAGTTTTTATTAGGATTATTTAATAATCCTCCCTTGTCCACCTTATTCATTTTGTCACTTTCCTAGATTAGAATGATGCTATCATTTTCATAGTGTTATGAAGATGTTATCTGGGGCCCACTATCCAGTTGATGCACCCTCATGCATGACTTTAGGAACTCTAGAGACAATTCCCTATATTTTAGGATCCCACAGAGGGGGGTTTTTGGAGTCTTACCTTCAATTCACCCTCAGCTGAGTGGAGTCAAGTTTTGATGGCCACTTTCAGTTATCCAAGTCTCTTAATGCACCACTTTTGCATGGGATTTGCATGATTTAGGGATAAAGGCACCCGTCCTCACCTAACGACTTAGTTAACTAATTGTTTACTGATTCAATTGTTGGGAGTTGCACTAGTGATGTCTACAATGGTGATATTTCCTAAGTTAGTCATATCTACAGTCACGGATTTGAATCCTCTTGAGTAATTTGAATTTCCTCCACTGTATTATGTATTGTTTATACAAACATTAATGATAATTGTTACTCGTTATTGTTTCCAATTTGGGTTTCTTCTATGATTAATTTCACAGTGCATTTTTATCAATTTTTACAATACAATTCATCTTTCTCCCCAATTCTTTCAGTGTAATGTATTCTCCAACCCGATGATCTCCTGTGGTTCATAATTTCACCATTTTCAAGTTTTTTTCCAAAAACATATTCACCATTTTCCATTTTTTCCAATATGATTCACCCAAATTCTATAGGATTAATTGTTTTTACTCTAAAAATTACCAAAATTGTCCAAAACTATATAAAACCCTTAAAAATTTTGAATACCTTTTTAAAAATTATCATCAAACACTTTATGGCTATATATTTGATAATTAGAAAGATTCGCTAAGGTTTCTACTCTTTAATAAAATTGTGGATCCTTAACATTTTCCCTATCATTCACCAAAAAAGTTGAATTTCTACCAATGGTTTAGATCTTCTAGTTATCTTGATTCTTGTTTGTTTAGCGTGAATGGTTGAGATCCAAATTTAATCATCTCAATCAAAACCAATGGCCAAGTACTGATTCTTGACCAGATACTCATCGGAGGTAGAATCATAAAAAAATGCTTCCATGTGAGTAAACAATGCAACATATATTTCTAATGGAAAGTAATTAATATCGTTTAAATTTAGTTTGTATGAGGATATATTAAATATCTAGGAGGACATCATCCATATGCTCATGGCCTAATTTCATTGTAGTCTATAATTCTTCATTTAAATTTCATAAAACTAGTCATCGGCTAGGAAGGAAAGCCTAGGATTTTGAAATAGAGGATACAAAGAACTAGGAGGATGGGAGTGAAGAAGTACAATGGAAGCTTCAAGATAATTAGAGGAATAAGTGCAAAGAAAAAGAGGGGAGCTTATAGAAAAGGAAAGAAGCCTCTACATACATGATAGAATTTAATATAGGAAGTAGCCACATGATAAGGATCAAAAGAAGAGAGATAAGAGATCATAGAATAAATAATCTGGAGAGAAGGCTTAGGAAGGAAAGAAGAGAGTGAAAACAAAAGATAAGGACAAAGAAAAAAAATACGTTGAACATAGGCATAAGTACGAAAGATAAGAAGTGATGAGACTATAGAGAGAAAGACCAAAGAATAAGAGGTTTTTCCTTATCATAATCGACAACTAAGCAAATGCAAAAGGTTGATTTCAATTTGTAATTGAGTGAGGTGATTGTACGACTTAGCCGAGACTTAGGCCAATAGGATGAGAGGTTGAGTGATGAGGTATGAGGGTTTTGAGAACCTAAGTATAAATTGAGTTTATGAAGATACCCATAGAGGTGTTAAATATAAATTTAAATGAATGAATGAGAAAAGGCCTCTTAATCCTCTTATATAATTTAGAATCTCGTGTTAAATTTTAGTGGTGTTCTATTTGTTGCATGTGTTGAATTCAAGACGATTCAATTCCTTTCCCTTTTGAATTGGGTTATGTGTGTTGTTCTCTTTGATAGAAAATACCTACAAGGGGTTCCTTAACCAATACCCCTCTGCATCATAGTGGCACAAGAAACGTAAGCTTATATTTGTTATTGGTTCAAATTTGATTGATGAAATAGATCACATGTATTGACTTTTGGTCTATACTTTGTAGTGTTTGGTAGGACCTACATGTATATGAGGGATTCTATACTTTTGAGAAGGAAAAAAAATACCACAAAAGTAAGGATGGAAAATATTTTATCATCAATACATAAATGTAATTCTAATATTTACTTTATTAGTTCCCATCAAGCTAAAATATCGATTAACTAAAGAAAAGACCACGCACTTCTTTTCTTGAAACAATAAAAAGGATTCACTAAACAAAGGACCATGGACTTCTTTTCTTGGGAAATTTAATAACATGGACATTGAATCAACAAGTGTATAGGAATCCATGGAAAGATGTGCAACATAACGAAAGGATGACCATGCACTTCTTTTCTTGAAACAATAAAAAGGATTCACTAAACAAAGTACTATGGACTTCTTTTCTTGCGAAATTTAATAAAATGGACATTGAATCAACAAGTGTATAGGAATCCATGGAAAGATGTACAACATAACGAAAGGATGAACTTGAAGATATTCTACATATATACAAAGAAGTGTTATGGGATTCAAAAGGAATGCCACCCAAAGAGGGAATTGGAGTATGCGATATAATGCCTAATAATTCTAAATAGATTCTCCTTTACTAAACATACACTATATAGAAAATCCATAATAGAGTTAGACAAAGTGAAGAATCAATTGCTTGAAATGTTGGAGCAAGTAGTCATAAAACCAAGTACATCACCATGTGATTCCCATATCTTCTTAGCACCAAATAAGAATAGTACATCACCATGTGATTCCCATATCTTCTTAGCACCAAATAAGATTATGACTAAGATAATGTGCATTGACTATGGAGATCTTAACAATACCAGATTCAATAATTAATGTCTTTTTTCCAATATTGATGGCTTGTTGGATTGGATTAAATATGTATAGTACTTCACTAAGCTAGATTTGAAATATAAATATCATCAATCATGTATCAGGAAGAAGAAACTTTGAAGGCCTCCTTCAAGTGGAAGCAAGGTTTTTACAAACAAGTAATAACACCTTTGCATTTCAATAATGCACCAATTACTTTTATGTGATTAATGAATCATGTATTGCACCTTTGCATTTCAATAATGCACCAACTTTGGTTTGTAGATTTCTGCAGTGAGATAAGTTGTTGTAGGGTTTTTCTAGACAATCCGCAGTAGACATTTTTAGGTCGATGTTTCGATTTCGAATCTGGAACCATCATCAGGACAAGTAGCTAGAGATTCTCCTTTACTACTTGTCCTGATGATGGTTCTAGATTCGGAATCGAAACGTCAACCTAAAAATGTCTACTGCGGATTGTCCGGAAAATCCCTACAACAAAATGCACCAACTACTTTTATGTGATGAATGAATCATGTATTGCACCTAGCTAGAGATTCATTTTTCATAAATTTAGTTATATGACATCTTGGTATTTAGTTCAACTTGGGAGGATAATCTTATATAGATAAATAAAGTTTCAAAGACAACAAGGGAACATCAATTTCTATCAAACATAAATAAGTGTGAGTTTTATAGGCAATCCTAACATGTTTTGTGTATGTGGTTAATGCACTTGGGGCATGTGGTTGGTATAGGTGAGTTCAATATTGATCATGTGTAGATATATACCATCTTTAAATGGATTATCAATTTCATAGACTTTAGGAGTTTTGTGGAGATTAACTAATATTTTAACGAAGTTCACAACAACATTTTTATTTGTGGCAACACCACTTCATCTCATAACAACATATGATAAATAGTTTCCAATGGAGGTAAGAATCAACAAATATTTAGAAGAATTGGATATTAAGATAAGTTGATATGTAGTATTAGAGTTACCTAAGATGAAGAGATCATTTGAAGTATAAACTAATGCTAGTTCATATGTTATGGGTGCAGTGTTAATGTATTGGGGAAGGCTAGTCTACTAAAACTCAAAGTTATTACATGGATAAGTACTTTAAGTTACTCTGCGTATGGCAAGGAAATTAATGCATTACACAGAGAATGGAGAAGTAGACGCATTATTTATTGATCCATGTTGATCATATCCCTTTGCAATGCTTTTAAATTAAGAGAACCTCTAGAATGAAACACATTTTAAATTAGATGGGATCTCATCAACAATTTAACTTGCTTATTAAATATAATGAGGATATGACCAACAAGTTGGGTAATTTATTATTAATATTACCAACACTAAAAATCACACCTCTAGGATTCATCTTGAACATGGAGACATTCACCCATGAAACATTCAAAGAGGAGTTTTCAAAAGATGAGGAATTCAAGTGAGTATATCACACCTCTAGGATTCATTTTGAACATGGAGACATTCACCCATGAAACATTCAAACAAGAGTTTGCAAAAGATGAGGAATTCAAGTGGGTATATCACACCTCTAGGATTCATTTTGAACATGGAGACATTCACCCATGACACATTCAAAGAGGAGTTTGTAAAAGATGAGGAATTCAAGTGAGTATATCAACATCTCTAAGGGTCAACAAGAACACAAAATTGTTGATTTCCATATCCAAGATGGATTATTTTTTAAGATGGGAAAAAGTGTGCCAAAGGAAGAAACTTACATAGCTAATAAGGGAGGATCATGCCTCTAAGGTTGTTGGGAATTTCGGTATCAAAATTATGGTTCATAAGTATGTTTATTTATCCTAGATTCAAGAATAAGTAGATAGGATTATGGCGGGTTTTATTTAATGTTTTACCAAAAATACAAGTAGTAATAGGAATAAAGTACTATATAATCCTTAAAAGGCCATGAGAAAGCATATCCATAAAATTTGTTGAAGGTTTTCCAAGGACAAGAAGTAGCCATGTCTAGTTGGATGTGTTAGTTGACATATTAGATAAGATATGTGTGTTAGTTGACATATTAGATAAGATGTGTGTTATGACGGCCACT
This sequence comes from Pseudotsuga menziesii, assembly GCA_001517045.1. Lineage (NCBI taxonomy): Eukaryota > Viridiplantae > Streptophyta > Pinopsida > Pinales > Pinaceae > Pseudotsuga > Pseudotsuga menziesii. Next base: position 27,992 of record LPNX010555681.1, on the reverse strand, counting down.
TTGTAATAAGACCATCAAAGGAAAATAAGATGCAATATTATTCTTTCAAATACTTAGGGTGCACTTTGGGATTCCCATGGGATTACAAGGAGTATCATGTATTCTAGGGATACTAGACTTCTTAACAAATTTTGGTCTTCATTATGAGATGAATTGGATTCTAAGATGAAGAGATACATTGCCTTTCACCCACATATGGATCAATAGATGGAGGGGGTGAATAAGAATTTGGTAAACTTCTGGGAAGCTATAATCAAAAGCATCCAAGGAGATGAAATGAAATCTAGTTTACAAACAACATGTTACCATAATAAGCTTGTCCACACTTTTACTAGAAAGTTCCCTTTTTAAATATTGTTTTGGATATTTTCTATTGGATACTGTATATGGACAACCCAAAGCAGGGGCATCATCCTCAAGTGATGATTTGAAGGAAGGAAATTACATAGATATGATTATTCAAATACACTTGCAAGTTCAAGATAAGTTGAATAAATATTGGGAGAAGTACGAATACCAAACATGATCAACATAGGGTCAAAAATACCTTCAAAGTAGAAGGCATAGTTCCATTGCACCTTAATAAGGAAGTGTTACAAGGACCAAGAAAGAAAATCAAATCCTTGATATGTAGACCTTTGAAAATATTGGTTGATACATTAGGAAATAATGCTTATAGACTCATCGTTCGACCTTATATGCGGGTTTACTCAATATAATTGTATAGAAAGTAAAAATCAACTATGAACTATCCATGCTCAATTATGATGAAGAGGGCCAAGTATTACCATAGATGAAGAAGAAAAAATAATAGAGCACATATCTCTACACAATAAGATCAAAATGACTAGAAGGGGTCAACAAGAACCTTGATAGGAAGTATTGAAGGGATGGATACTAGCAAAGGCTAGATGGTATTCCGAGGAAACACCTAGGAATTGTTTCCTCATCTTCATCAAAACTAAATATTTTGGCAATGAAAAGCCTCAGAAAAGGGGGAGGTACAGTACAAACTTTAACTACATGTTTACCATATGAATTTATTCATGCTATTAAGTTGGGAACATAGAATTTGGGATTATAAGGGTAAATTTGGGTATGATAATCAAAATATTTTGATTCAATGTCAAAGAATTGCAATTTTGGGGCCTCATAACTCTTGGACATGCATTCGAGAGGTACTAAATACATTATGCACATTCATATCTTTCCAAATGTGCTTAATTTTGATCTTCTAACTAAGTTTGTATGTGAGTTATGTCCCCATCAAGATAACGATTGAGTTTTTAGCAACATGTACAAGTGGTAACCATCTCAAATCATCATAATAGAGACATATAGAACTAGTACTATATGGTATTCCACTAGAATCATCATGGAGACCAAAAGGGCTTTGAAACCCTAAACCTAACTATAATTCTAGTTATAAAAAACACACTATAAGAGAAACAAGTTCGCTTTCTTTAGCCATCATTGGTGTCCCAGTAATGAGCAATAAGTGTGAAAGAGATACTAACATAGAAGAGAGAGAAGCATATTGTAGGGAACTTTAAAGGCCACAATGTATCATAGCTTTGTTCTAGTTAGGTTTTCGTGTAGGAATAGTATTAAAGCACTAAAAATACAAAAATAATAGTGACCATGTTATGTAAATTTCTCTAAGATATGGAAACCATCTTAGTGTTAAGTTTCAAATGATAAACTACACTAATGGGATTTGATTGTATAGACTATATTTAGGATCCTTATTCCATGTTCCTCAAAATAAATGAGAATGGAAAAATATATATGACAAGAGATAGGTCCAATTGATGTTTCTTTCTTAAGTATCATTTTGTTTAGGTTTGATTTCCAAGGGATGACACTCCTTTCTTAAGTAGGATTTTGTTTAGGTTTGATTCCCCAAGGATGACACATGAAAATTCGGTTCTAGGACAAGGAAAATAAAGAGTATCCTATATGAATAACTATTTCTACTCCAAGTAAAATAATGATTAACAAAACAACCACACTCAATAGGAATCTTTATCTCAAACTATACTGTAAACGTACAGGAAAAATATAATGGAGGAGATCATAAATTCTACAATGGAGCACCTAAATTACAAATAAACCAACAATTTGGAAGAAAAGAAGTTGTACATTCATTCTCTATACCGTAGATTGTAGTTCATGTTACACAATATAATGCTAATTAGTAGTAAAGTACTCAAGAAAAACATGAGAGACTAATTCGTCAAAGTGATGGACATAGAAAACCTAAGATAATACAACAATTTTGATGAACAAGTAAGCTAAGCTAATATAATCAACAACAAAAGTAATTCACAATGATTTCAATTATTACTCGAAAGAAAACAAATTCAATTAAACATGATGCTATGCTATTAGCTGAAATCCTTGAAGTAAGAACTATGGCTAAACTAGAACCATAAACTTTTAGTCAAAAGATATTGAAAAAGTAAAGAACGCATGCTAATATGAAACTCCAATGGGATCCAAGAGCTTCTCATTGCTTCAAGAAATAAGTATGGTCACAACAAATTCAAAATATGATTAAAAATGAACTATTCCTCACTCTTAAGTTCCTAACTTGTATGTTCTATGATTGCTGGTTATTAAGAATCTCAAACAATCACAAAGGAATCTGTGAACTTCAATTAACTAAAATTAAATGGAAGTATTCACAAAAACTGGCTTTGCATACTTCTAGATCTAGTAAAGAATGTTTCCACATTTGAATGGCAGAATGTTTCCATATTTGAATTGTCCACAAGGTATATCCTTTGTCTTAGCTAATTGTATGTTTGGTTAAAGTAGGTCTACAAACCTTATTCCTCATGATTAGAACTTATGACCTTCTAGGAGGTAACACATGTTCTTAACTGATAAGCCCACTCAAAATATCCCAGAATGTTCTCAACTGATAAGCCCACTCAAAATACCCCAGATCACTATTTTGACTTTCCCTGTCACTTAACTATTCCTGGCTCTAAATTGTTCAATTTTATTTATCTTCCTAGAACGTTCCAAAGTAAGGACATACGAAATCTGTGATACCATTTAAGTGTTCAGTCTATTGTTGAAAATTGGCCAGTACTTTGATATTTGTCAGGCATTAGTATGCTTTGTTAAAAAAATGTGAACAAAGTAGACTCCTAGAATGTATAACACACTTTATTTTCAAGGGAGACTTCACACTTGGGAATTTCTGTTCATATTACCTATGCGGATCTTCCTTGTGGAACTCGGGTGTGACTTGTCCTAGCCTTGCAACAAATCAGCAATGCGGGTATCGGCCTGGTGGGTTATCGTGCCCGTCATGCTATCGGCCATGACTTCCAGGCCTTTGGGATATCACGCTTAGCCGAATACAGGCCATCGATCAATCTCACAATGGGACCGACGGGCCACAAGACTCAGTCTGGCCGTCAATCATGAACCCATCGGGTGATTGGATCAGGTTACCTGTTTATGGGCTTCCACAATAAAGACGGGAAACCCAGAAACAGCTAGAAAACCCTTTGGCCTAGATTGACAACCATATTACTCTTTAACTGGTATGTGATGAAGAGAGCATCCGATAACATAAAGGAGAGAAGAACTGTTGCTATTAGGGTGGGTTTTAGAGAAACTAACTTGACAAACACACCTATTGAATCATGCGCACCGATTGATGAACACACCATGGGGTTTGGCATGGGACACTAACAGCTGTATACTAATGAATGAATCTATTTTTTTGGTAGGCAATGGGTAGGTGAAAGATAAGTTTGGTAAGCAAGTGGTCTTATAGTTAAGAACATGTGTTATCTCACTGGTGAGTCTTATGGTTAAGAACATGTGCTATTTCCCTGGAAATAGGTTCAAAACCAGCAGGATAAGATTGTTTATTGGCTTGTTGTGACAAGCCAACAAGGCTGGTATAAGGCTGGTATCAAGATTGTTTATTGGCTTGTTGTGACAAGCAAACAAGGCTGGTATCAAGATTGTTTATTGGCTTGTTGTGACAAGCAAACAAGGCTGGTATAAGGCTGGTATCTGATTTGCAAGCTTAAATATACTCTTAGGACATTGCTGTTAACCTGGTTTAAAAAAACCGGTCTGTGAAGATAATAGACTAATAGAATCATACACATGCTCCGTTAGCGAGGACAATAGACTAATAGAATCATACACATGCTCCGTTAGGGGAAAAAAAGAAAGAGAAGCAGCTTGAAATTAAGTCCATATTTCAAATCGCCCAAGAAAAACACGTAGTCTAAGTCGTGAATCTTTAGTACTCGAAATTCTTTACAAGTCTAACCATTTTTTGTTGTTCACGGTTTGCTACTTACATCATTGTAAGAATATTGATGACCATTTCAATCAAAATATATGTTCAATCTAATCAGCAAAAGAGTTGAATGGTTCTGGTTGCAGGATTAGATCTTAATTTAGGTCATTCCAGATCTTTCAGCCAATAAAAAAGCACAGAAAAACACTTAAAACTATCGCGTGCGTTAATGGACAACATAGACAAATTAGCAAACTGAGAAAATGAATGCACGAGATTTTGGATATAAATATAACTTCAAATTAAATCAGTCGCATAAACGAATGCGAAAACTACCTGCTAACAAGGAATTTTTCAGTACTAAATTTGCGAGGCTGAAATAAAATCATAATCAGAGTCTTCGCATATTTCTCTCATGTTTATTCGTTTTTTCTATCAAATACCCTGGCAAGATGAAATGGAATCAGATGTCTTTCTAAGATTTTCCGTTATCATTTCTTTAACCGAGAGGATTCCCGTCATCTCACCTTGTCAGCGCAGATCAATGAGCTATGAAGATATATGACGCGACAGTTATTTTAGTCGGATGCTCCGTTTATTGTACCTCTTTTCTAATGCAGGCCTGGCCATGAAATCGAGCCCCGAGTTGAACAATACCTGCAGCTAAATAGAACTCTCATCAGAATAATCCCAAAGTTGGTTGTTGGTCTCAGGCAACGTGCTGCTTTTGGTCTCATCGTAGTAATAGTCGTGTTTGATATTATATTGCCACATAAAACCGGGTGACGGAGGCGCAGCACTGTACTGTAAATCCTGCAAGGAAGCAGCAAGATTATCATATCCCGATTCTCCATCATTATGAGTCCTTTGCTCCGTAATATTGCGAATGGCCTCGCTATAAAAGCCTCGACTCATGATCTCATCGCTAACAATACCACCATGAATCCCAGACAGCTGATCAGGGCCACCCAGTCTATCAGATTGTAGATCGGTATAATTCTCGGCTCTGTAATTTTCTTGGATCTTATCTATCTTCCCCAAAGAGGATTCATAATGCACGTCAGTATTGCAGTGCTGGGTAGCAACTCTGAAATCTTCTGAGTGCAAGACCCTAAACTGCTCGAGTGTTGTTTCCCGCCTTGGATCGATAACGGGAAAGTTGTATGTGGCGTCAGTTTGTGCTGGTCTAAATGCTGCTGGCAAGATACAATCTGGATTCGTAGGACTTTGAAAGTAACCAGATGGAATGGCGCCGAAAATATTAGGGTTAGGGTTAGGGTTAGGGATAGGGATAGGGATAGTACCATGAATAGCCGCTGGACGTGTAACCGTAATGCGCGGGAGCAATGGCCTGAGCTTAGAGGTGTGGGAGGAGGACTTGGACTGATCCCAACCTGAGGGCTGAAGATTAAGATGGGCTCTGGATCCGTAGAGCACAATCGCAGCGTTATCGTAAGCCTGCGCGGCCTGCTCAGCTGTAGTAAACGTGCCCAGCCACCGTCTGGTTCGTTTCCCGGGCTGTCTGATCTCTGCAACCCATTTACCCCAACTCCGCTGCCGAACGCCTCTGTATTGGAACTTGGTGTTATCCGGCCCGCCCTTACGCTTACACTTGCTCTTCGTGGAGGGCGGTGCACTTGTGGGGCTGCTGCGTCCGCCGTTCTCTTGGCCAACTGCTGAACACTGCGCTTCTCGATTCTCGCCTTTCATAGTTTTTGATGGCCTGAAACAACAAATCTGCTAATTCTGCCTCTGCTGTGCCTCCACCGCTGCTTCTGCGCCTCTGGATGAATTTAAACTCCGAATCAAGGACGGATGCTTCCTAATTCGGACCATGGATGGTTCGGATTTTTTTAAAGATTTTGTTGGTTTAATTTAGTGGAGGACAATTGTTGAGGAGGAGATTTGTTGATCGGAGATTGGATGTATGCAACAATCAACAGAAAACTGTTGTGCTGTCGATCGCTCGTCCTTCTGCTTGCATGCAAACGAAATTTTGTTGAATTTTGGCACATGAATCTATGCATTAATATGCAGCCTTAGACTCTACGAAACGGTCAATCGGCCATTAGGGTGGTGGTTGAAGTTATCCATGATTCAAACCACATAAATTTGGTTTCATTGGTATGGGAGCTGTTTTGGCCTCATTTTTATTATTATTTTTAACATAAACCTTCAATGTTTTCATTGGCCTTTTATATCGTTCAATGCTTTTACCACAAGAGTCTGAACATTTAAATTCAAATGTCCATTTACAAGGTATATAGAAAGGCCCATTTACAAGGAAGACAGATCATTTCATGCATTATGGATTAAGATCTGGAGGATATAATGTTGATAAGTTCCACATTCTGTGTTATATTTTGTTTTATATGTGGGATCACTGGAATACCATGTACATTATTTATCAACAAAATAATTTGCTGGATCTTATTTATGCGGAAAAAATCCTATCTCATCTTCAAAAACCAAAATATATAATTCCTAGAATATTTATTTATTCTCAATGTTTGAGAAGCTTGGTAGTTTTCCTTTTATGTCCTTAGAAGAAGCATTACATTTACAATTACCTAGTCAACATGATTTGAAGGGTTAAGTTTTCTAGCATGAGAACCAGAAATATAGTTGTCTCACCTGTAATTGTGTCTTGTATTTAAGTTTCTAGAATGAGAACCAGAAATATAGTTGTCTCACCTGTAATTGTGTCTTGTATTTTATACTAAGTATAGTTTAATTTCATAAATAATGGTATGTTTTGTGTGATAGATGACATATAATTTTTTTTGAAATAAATAGTTTAATAATTTAATTTATATAAATTTTAAATTAAATAATTTAATTTGATATGTGATATATAAAAATAAATTAAATAATTTAATTTGATTTGTGGTTTATAAATAATTTAGTAAATAAATATTTATGAATATTATTAAAGAGTTAATTTCAAATTAAATAATTTTCTAGATTTTTTAATTTTTTGAATATTTATAATTTTTTTATTTATAATTTCTACTTATTTAAAGTTTGTAATATAAAATAAGAATTAAATTTGTGGATTTGTATTTTTTTTAATATCTTTTTATTTAAAATTTAATATTTTTTGAACTATTTTACAAGGTGATTTGGCTTCTTTGGATATTTTTGTCAATTACCAAGTCAACATGATTTGGAGGGTTAAGTTTCTAGTATGAGAACCAAAAATATAATTGTGTCATCTGTAATTGTGTCTTGTCTTTTATACCATTATAGATGGTATATAAATTTTTAAAATAAATAGTTTAATAATTTAATTTATATTACTTTTAAATTAAATAATTTAATTTGATATGTGATATATAAATTTAGATTAAATAGTTTAATTTGATTTGTGATTTATAAATAATCTAGAGTAAATAAATATTTATGAATATTATTAAAGAATTAATTTCAAATTATTAAATTTTCTATATTTTTTTAATATTCATAATTTTTTTATAATTTCTACTTATTTAATGTTTGTAATATAAAATAAGAATTGAATTTGTGGATTTGTATTTTTCTCTTTTGAATATCTTTTCATTCAAAATTTAAGTTTTTTTGAATTATTTTACAAATTGATCTAACCTCTTTGGATATTGTCAATTCTTTTTATGATTTTTTGTCAAAGATCATGTTCAGATATGAGTATGTGTAGAGATAATATATAATTTGTAATTAAAGTAGAAATAACTATTAACCCTCTATTAACATACCATAGTGAATTAACACATTGTTACCCTAACACACCTTGTAACCTAAAATTTTATTACCCTAATGGCATTATGACCCCTAACAAACCCTTTGGAAAGCTTTAACATTATGACTTTTACCTTGAAACACTTTAAATGAATATACATCCTAACACCCCAACAAATATTAGGAAAACACTAACTTGTACCCTATAACACACTATGTATCTAACAAACTAACTTGTACCCCTTAATACACTAATGAGTTAACAAATTGAATTGCACCCTCTGACATTATATTACCCCGAACACACTAACACATAGCCCCTAATACACTAAACCATTAAAACATTAACTAATATAATCTTCATATACTAACTCATACCCCTTGACACACATAACTACTAAGCCATAAAATCTTAACACACAATCATTCTAACATGATAATGCATATCCACCAATACTCTAAATCTTACTAAGCAACAAACTAACCTTGTAACACAATAACTACTATCCCTAAGGACTAGTGTAAGCTAATGCTTGACTTGCAATGGAAATATGGGAAATCAAATATATATATTCCATGAGGAATTATTAAAGGTACATGCACAACTTATTATAATATGGTATGAAGATATGAAATGTGGGAAATCCATTAACCTCTAGAAATATTATAAGTTCTTTTATTTATGGAAAAATAATATAACTCACATTTCTATGTTACATTTCCTCTAAAATATAATGCATATGTTCCCATTAAGACGATTGTCTTAATATCAAAATAATGAAATTTCTTGAAAACAAATTGTACAATTGTAGATGACTGTAATTTATTGTTTGACACTAATTTGCCATATTTTTTAAATGTGAGTAAAGCCTTGAAATTGTGCTTGGTCAAGCATCAAGGTTTCCTTTGAGGGTCTTAACTTAATAAATTGATTTTTCTTTTTTGTGTATAGGTATCTATATGTACTTCTCACTATACAATTTGTTTTTAAAATAGGTGAGGCCATAAAATTTACACCATAAATAAAAGGCATAGATGCATTTTAGAAATGTGATATAGGTATAAATAAAAATTAATAAAAGATAGAAAGTAATATTTTTTTCTTAAAAAACATATATTTAAAATCTACATAAAAAGCACTATATGATCATGCAATTTTATCAACAATGAATAAGTGGTTCATATTGAGAAACATGTTTGAGAATGATGTTAAGAATATGGAGTTGGAAAAATGGATTTGTTTTATTGTGTAGCTTGAACCAATAGGTTTTTCATTTTGAAGATGAAATTAATTAACTAACTCTTCCAAAATATAGTGGAAAAAATGCACTCTTGCCATACAAGAGTACAAATGGGTCATTAATGTGCATGGGATAACTATGTGCAAATTTTTTATTCCATATTCTTATTGGAGGCTCTTGATATCAAGAAGCATCAATAAAATCCAAAGACACTAGTTTTCAGTATTTGAAGACCGTCAAAGCCTCACAAATCATCCATGCCCATCCTTAGTGGTATTAGGACATGTTCATGGTGCTTTAGCCTAAGGGGATTTGTTTAGGTCTTGAGGATGTTGCATCTCTCCCCCAACCAATATCAATGGACTTATATTTTATTTCCTTACCATGACTATCATCAAGACATCAATACTCATACACTAAAGGCACACATGTATCCAACTCCTAGGGAAAAGACCCCGATAGTTAGGGATTGTGTCATTTTCTCTAAAGTTTTCTCATTTTGCTTGAGATTAATAATTTTAATTAGGGATTAACACCATTTTTTACACCCTTAAATATTTGGCATGGTCCATACAATTTTTTAGATCACTAAACCTACACATGATATATGTATCTAACTCAAAGGCCTTCAAAAAACCATACAAAGTACTCATGTCTGCCTATGAGAACTCATTCAAGGTTCTTGAGTTTGAGAAGATTCAACAATATCATGAATTGAATATTTCTTTTCCTCAACCATGTTTAAGGTCCTACCACTCATACTTGATGTGCAAAATATCCTAATGCCATGCATATCTATCCATAATTCCAAAGATCATTGAGAGAGGGATTTCGTTATGGTTTGTAGTTTTTGTAGTTTTCATTATAGTTGGTGATTTAGCTTAAGAAGTGGTTTTTAGGGAACAACACCCATTATTCTCTTGTTATGATATTGAATATACAACTAGATACATTCCTCGTGCACAACTAAAATAATGATGACATGGATAACACCCTTGTAGGCTATTTTTAACCAACACATGTTAAATGTAAAGGTTTGAGGAATCACCAATGGAACTTGATCTTGAGAATCTTTGTTTAGGTATTGAGGACAATGCTTCCATTTTTTACCAATGTTGATGGAACAAAGATGTTGTTCCCCTCTAGAAACTATGGTTAAGGCCTCAATACCCATCCATAATGCATGAGAGATATTAATGGCACCCATATCCAAGTTATGGGGAAAGTAACCCTTATTAAGGGATTATGTTGTTGTGTTTAGGGTTTTTTTTGGAACTTGAAATCAAGAAGGTTTAATTAATACTTAAATCCCCTTTTACCCCTGTAATTAGGTAGGACTCTCCAGACCTATTTATAATGAGAAAATATACCCACAACATTTATATCCCACTCAAAGGATTTCATAGAACCCCTAAAAAGGACTAATATGTTGGTATGAGGACTCATTAAAAAATTGTAATCCTGAGAAGATTCAATCATTTCCTAAGGCACGTGTTTTCCTTCCTTGACCATGTTCACGTCCTTATGACCCGTCCTTAGTGTTCAAAAGATACTAATGACATCCCTAGATAACCTTAATTCCAAAGACCCTCTAGAGATGGTTTGTAGAAGTTTTTTTATGAAAATTGATCTCAAGTCAAAGCAACATTTAAGTTCTAAGGCCTAAGTGATTTCCTCCCTTAACCATGGTGATATATATTTAAAATACCTTTATTTATTTGTTAATACCTTTGTTTCCTCCATTAACCATGTTTATTCCTAAAATATACCATACACATCCCCTTCACCTTGGACCTTTTCCTTCCTCTCCTTCCACTCATTACATCCATGCTAACCCATTCCCACTCTTTCACCTCTTCATTTTCAATTATGTTTACCCACAATGGTTTCCCTCCACCCTCAATAACAACCCCCCTTTCCCTCTCTCCATACCTCTTTATTTGGGCCCTTCCTCACCCCCATCCCACTTCCATTACTTCCTCATACTCAATGCCTATTTGGTGGCTTCTAAATGAAACCCATTGACTCTATGATAAGTCTCCACCCAATGCAACCGTCCACCATTGTAACCTCTCCAACCATGTTGGCCCTATTCTCTAACACCTCCCCTAGCCTATATCTCCTTTCTCCCCCATCAAATCATACTACTTCTATACCTATGCTTGACCTTTACTCTAATCACCTATCTACCTTGTACAACTCCTCCATTGTCTTCATAATATGTAGCTTGTAGAGAGAAAAAATTGTAGTAATCTAGGAAGTTTTAACAAATGTCGAATATCATATCTTTAATATTTGATTGAGATTGCAATTATAAGAGAGTTGGGAAAATAATGTAAATTCCTTAAGATGGTAATAGAATTATCTTATATAAATAAACAAATAGATAATAGGAAAAACATAAATAAGCTATGAAGGTTCCTTTAATCTTTGTTTTGATATTTAAACCACTCTTGTGATAAAGATTTTTTCATAACATCAAAATCAACATTGGGAAGTCTTGGAATGTTTGTGAAAGACTTAACCTAGATAAATGTGGCCCTTTTTATAAATCCTTTGAAATCACGAGATAAACGTGGCCCCTTTTACTTCATAGATCACATCAAATCCAAAATATAGTAAGATGGACTATGATTGAAATATGAATTATAAGTTGTTGAGTCGAAACTTTTCCTTCCAATTACTATTGTAATACCTTAATTTGACCCTTGTAATATCCCGAATTTTAACCTAACATTAATGGGCATAAGTCCCATTTCATATGATGATACTTTGATATTTATATTTTGTATATTGGGCGTAAGACCCCACTACACATGACTATGATGATTTGTTATATATATTGGGTGTAAGCCACTGCATATGTTTTTACTTAGCATGTATGCAATTGTGTATGTTGGGCATGGACCGTGAGAGACAAGAGTATTTTCCTAGGATGCTATACTCACTATATTATGTGATTTACCTTAAAATACATATACTGAGATGATTATTGTTATAGAATGTACAGAAGACTGCATGCATGTTTGAGTTCTATAAATGTGTTGGGCGTGGACCCTGAAACACATGATTGATGAGATTTTGTGTTGAGCGTGAGCTCTGGAGCACATGAGTGATTTGATGTTTGTGTTAAGCGCAAGATCTGGAGCACATGAGTGTTTTGATGTTTGTGTTGAGCGCGATCTCTGGAGCACATGAGTTATGAAATGCTTGTGTTGATCATGTAAGCTCTGAAACACATGGAAATATAAGAATTGGAAGTGTTGGGCATAAGCCCTGAAGCATTCCAAATCAATGTTGAGCATAAGCTCTAGAACATCGGATCCTTGGCCATTGTATCCCTAGGTGTATTATACAAGTACATCCTAGCATTAGTGTTGAGCGAAAGGCTCTGGAATTGCACTAAGTGTAACTCCCAGTTTTTAGCGTTGAGTGTGGGATATGAATAATGCTAGGAATTACTAAGAATTAATTTTGTTGAGTGAAAACGACTCTGATAAAACACTAACCTCATCTTACTTATTTTTAAGTTGATTAAATGAAATTTTGAATTTTTGTTTCTCATCAAGCAGTGAAGAACTACCACGTTATACGAGGTAATACAACATGCAAGGAGGTTTAGAGATTCCTAACTTAGTTGACCAACCTTACATGAAGGCCTTAATAAAAGAAATGATTATAAGCTAATGAAAGTAGCATGTGATTTGGAATCATTCTATATGATACCTAAAGTAAATGTTAACAATGATATATGTGTATATATAGTTTATATATGTTATGAATAAAGGAGTAAGCATATGTATTAATTATAAAGAAATAATAGTAACTATAAATAATAAATAAAAAAACTATATATTATTATTTACTAAAATAATTAAATAAATATTTAATACCTAAAGAGTCAAAGTAGGAACTAGTCAAAGAGTTCCTAAGTTAAGTTAAATAAATATTAATTTCACATAAAATGTTATTTCAAGAAAATGAATGATTCTTGATTTAACTGAAATTTAACTACCATTTTTCCTAAAGATTGTCTATAAAGACCCAAGCCAAAGAAAGGCTTGGGGATCCCATTCTATTCCATCTTATCATTATTTTCCTAATACTTTTGGAGAGCATTCCCAAAGCAAAAACAATTTGGTTCAGAACCTAAATTCCAGATAGGAGAAGACTTACCTTTAGGAGCTCTAGACTGTTTGCATGTTGGAACTAGCTCGGGGGGATCCATATTGAAGCCAGGAATAGTTCCGGGTCATGTTTGGGTGGAATGTGGTAGTTCCCAAGTTATTCGGTTGACATATCTGAGGTCAGAATTGTCTATGTTCTTAATAAATCTCTGTGTTTAAGTGTGCAGGGTTCTAGCCATTAATAAACTACAATTTGCAGGTAAGAGGTTTTTACCTTCTCTAAGTTCTTACAGATTTTATTAAGTAGGGTTTTTTAACTTGATTGGAAATATGTACATTGAATGTATGTTTCGGCTAGGTTTTCCATTTGTTTATAGAAACTTAGTCTGAACTATTTCTACACAAACTCCAGGGATAAATTTTATATTATAGGTTGATTTATTTGCTTATACTTAAACTCGACCATTATTTCCTAGATAGGAATTTATAGTTTAAATTCTCTTAGTATTGATCTAAACAAGTTTTAGAATGATTTAAATTGTCAAACAAAGTATATCCTAGATATAAACCCTAGTAATGTAAAGTTAAACCAGAGATTTCATAAATGTAGGTAAAGTAAGACCTAATAGGAATTTAGAACTCAAACATTATTAAAAACTCTGGATCAAAACATTTAAATAAACCATTTATAAATTGTAAATATACACACCAGAGATCCAATCTCTCAACTTGCTAATTTAAATACCTTCCAAACATTTAGAAATAACTAATAACTACAAACTGAAAGAAACAAACTAACCAGATATCGAATCTCTTAACCATTTAAATCAAACCCTCAAACATAAATCCAAAACGCTGACAGATTTCATATTGCTAGTGAAAATTCTTTTGTTTTCCACATTATAAATAACCATGAACATCATATCATAAAAACCTAACCAAACATTAAATAAACCCTAAAAACCATACTATGGAAACATTATAACATTTCTAAGTATTGTTAACCCAAGCAAGCCATCAAATCCTGTCGAGGATTGGCTACGGGATTTTATATATTTCATTTCATAAATTATACATCAAATCTTTTAACCATCCCATCCATCGAATCCCACGAAGGATTGGTTTTAGGTCGTTACTTCATTACATGCAAATCAAACATTAACATAAAATTAAAATAAAACAATTACATATTTAAAAATATCAAGACATAGTCATTTCTTGCGCATCATGCTAGTGGAATCTTATTAACTAAACCGTGAACTCACGTTATCAAACCAAGAAGCACGATCTTATACCTTTGCTCATATAAATTAATTTCATCCAAGATCGAATCCTGTGATATGCCCAAACAAAATTATCAAACCACAAGTGTAATCAATTAACAAACCATGATCGAATCCTGTAGGATCCAACAAACAAAACCAAACACTACGAATAATACAATAAGGGTTTTTCCTCTCAGGTTTCCCAAAAGGGGTTTAAAAATATCCAAAATATAAACAATGATGACAAGAACTACGCTCTTTTCCTTATAAATCAAATGCACGAGTCACAGTCTAAAAACATAAAATAAATTTGGTTACATATCCATGCTAAGAGTCGAGATAAGCTTCATGCTTATGGCCAGAAGGTAAAACCCAGCCATATTAACTAATAAACTCATGCATCCACGTCTTTTACCACACATTACTACCATAAGCATAAATTGCATAAATTACATAGTTGAATCATCCATGGTGCCATTGCAAGCAATGACACTGGAAATATAAAGAAACACATCATAAGAATAAACACAGAGATTCCCTTAAGTTAAATAAAACCCATTACAGATCGTTGCAAAATGATTAATTTATACATAGGGCCGAGCCAAGATGCCGAAATTCAAACTTTATCCCCCCAAAAATTACATATGGTCGATCCATGGAAAGACTACAGAGTAGCATCCTTAAATACCAAAGAAAATATCAAAACCCCACCCAAAGCTCGAACCCTCTATGAAAACACACAGTAGTGTAAAGGCCATTGCCAATTTCGGGGCTTGCCCGAAGATTTGGTTGTGCAAGCAACCTATGGCACCACTCTCAAGCCACATAGAGAACCATTCTTTGTCACCTGCACAAAAAAACCGTGAATTCCATCAGAAGTGTGTATTAGAAACCATTAGAAAATGAACATTTCATTGTATAGACTAATGCTATCACTTACCTGTCGAGAGAGTGGGAAATATTGCTGGTAGCACAACTTGAACCAGGAGCATGAGACTACCCTCACCTCCACTATAATGAAAACAACTAAATGAATCACATACAAACCCTACACAATGCTTGTGGAAGTATGCTTGCGCTTCCCAAGGTGCAATAAATTTGCCACCTTGTCCATCATTATCGTTTAAATAAAAAAACACATTGCTATAGTTCGGTTCACATTGTATGTACCATTGCATACCCAACACCATCGCATAAGTCATAAACCCTCCAAACTTCATGCTAATACAAAGTTTCGATGGCATATGGATTATGCCATAAACATAAACCCATTACCATATAGTTCAAAGCATATATTATAATGCATCTAAGGTTTAAAACCTTAGCATATAGTTATACAACTAAGTTTATAAACATGCATAAATATAACTCTCAAGAACTTATTACCATAGGACTTAGGAATAGTATAGTCCTCTTTTCACATAGCTATGCACAGGAATAGTGCATAATATATATAGTTTGATGTAGATGTAGGATGTTTTTATTTCCACGATCATAGGACAGAGTTCACCGACAATATAACCTACATAAGAGAAATAGGAGGCTACATTATTTCATGACGAACTAAGTAATCCCCTTAGCAATAGGAATCCTTACCTTTCCAAGTGGTCCCTCAAGGGATAAAAGATTGCCACTCCACCCCTTGACATACAAAGGTAATTCATCCTCTTATTAAATAAACCATAAACAAATTTAAAGACATGTAAAGTAAAAGTAAAACATAACATAAACATAAGTATCGACAAATGTCTCTGACTAATAGACACGAAAAGTAAATGTACAAACATGTCAAAGTAATAGACCAACATCAAGTAAAACATCATCATCAGATAGGAGAACACATAGAAGAAAACATCTTACGACACTTAGGTTTAGTATACAATCAATTTCTATTTCGCAGAAGTTTTAAACGATGTCCTTGAATTTAGTATTTTATTAGCCTACGAAATTTTTTATTTATTTATGAAGACATTACAACCCCACAATGTAAATTTGTAAATATTGATGTAAAAGGCCAAAATCCGGAAAATAATGGTTGGCATTACCAAGACTATGTAATTAAGTACATTTTTATTTTAATATAAAATAATCTAAATGGCTGCATGTGAAGAAGGATGGAGAAGAGATGGGGTGCTATGAATCCACAAGTGAGGAAGTGTGAGTGTGCCTTAGTTTATATCCCTAGCCTTATTAAACTATAATTAAGATACATACTTTGATTAATCCTTATTTCATTAACTTAGGAAGGGGATTAAGGGGGTAAAAGTGGTTCCATTTCGAGTGGCCGCATGGGAAGCTGAATTATGCCTATAAAAGTGAGTTTTCAAGCAAAAGAGGGGTTATATTCCTCATTATTCATCCACCATATTAAATTCCACTTCTAATTCATCACCTTTGGAATCCCTATAGCATGAAATGTAACAAATAATGAAGATGCCATTGTTGTACATGAATTATGTATGCCATTAACCTAGGTATACTGGTGTGAGAGAAACCTGTCCTATAGCTTATGCCTTGGAGTTCAAATTTAGAGACATCTTGTCCAGCCTATGTTGGAGATCTAGAACGGAACTAGAGGATTCCCAAGGGATTGATGACTCAGAGAAGGGAGCTTGTTCCTAGTTGATGGGGAAGGAGAATTGAGTATTTCGACAACTATGGAAGGGGTTTAGGTACCAGTGGGTTACATGAGATATTCAATGGAGTAATTTGGATTTACAAAGAGATTTTCCCTAGTGGATTGATAGCCCCAACTCGAGGGTTTCCTATCATATGTTTTGGGCATTTGATAGTGACTATTGTGGGGAGGGATGTCCTTCACATGTATCCAATTGGAGAATATTTGATTAAAAGATAAGTGTCCATTTGTTTATGAAAACTATGGTTGAATTATGTGTTTACCTGTTATTAAATTACTATTTATAAATGTTGAAATGCATGTAATTTTATTGGAATGGCATGTGTGTTTATGTTTGTGTTACTTGTAAATTATAATGAATGAAAAATATTATCTTGGCCACCGTATTCATTTATTTTCCATTGTAAAATGGAATGAATCGGGATAATAATGAAAATTGGTTATGAATGTCAAATTCAAAAATGGAATTTCAGTTCCATGTGGTTTCATTGGTTGAAAGAGGAAAATGGGTACATTACATCTATCCATAACTATAGGCTCTATATTTTTTTAGAATTACTTTCTCTATAGAGAGATTCTTGATAATTTTCCATTATATGTCAATGTGTGTACTATAATTTTTTCAAAGGTACTACAAGGAAATTTAGTGATCATATCAATATCAAGTTGATAGAAGGATGGAATTAGTTGGGAATTGAATCCAAATGAGCCATCATTGCACAAGGTCAAAGGACTGAAACATGTTGTCCCTTCTAGGATTGAAACCATGTTCCTAATGCATAACCTAGTCCCTTTAGGTACAAGTAAACTTATGTAAGCTTAAAAAGGGAATGCATGTCATCACTTTTGGTTACAACAAAACTATTTATTGGAAAAAGAATTCGGTTGGTTAAAGTAGGTTCACTACCTAGTTCTCATCTTCATTTCAATTTTCCCAACACCTCTAGGAATTGCATTGTATACTAGTGTAATGTCCCAAAAATTGAAATTTTTTTTTTATAGCCTAGTGAAAGCTACCCAAAGGGGATCATTATTACTCATGTGGAAATACATGTGTTACTTATACTTTCGATCTCTTCAGAAACTACCCATATTGTCTTGTTAATCTCTCATCCATTCAGCGACTATTAGTTCTTTTAATTCTTATGTCTTGATTCTGTTATTTAAACCATTGATATATCTTAGTTATTATTGGCGGTGAATTAATGAATTGTATAGATTATTGTTTGCTCCTGCACGTGTGTACTTTGTTATTTAATAAAAAAACTAACTTAAATTTGTTGATGGGAACAAAGTGGTGGAGTGGCGGGACTCGTTCTCCCATGACGATCTAAGAGGTAAGGTCATTCTTCGTTATGTAGGATTACTTAGTTCATTTGGACTAAGGCGCCTTATTTATTTACTTACAAGTTACTTTTGCGACATCAGGATTATTGGTTACTTGAAGCCATTCAGTTCCTAGTTATACTTCCAGCTCCTCCTTGCACTTTTATTACTATTTCATCTTACGACTCAGGTATGCCGTATGTCTGTTAATTATCTTTATTTGTTAATTTACTAGCTACTATGAATTATCTTACTGTCCCTACCATTAGTATTATCTATCTCTTGGTTAGTTACTTACTCTTCTCTTTTTTCCATTTTGTAGGTCTGTCTTGGTTACGAGTTTGGAAACTTATGCTTGTTTTTCCTAGTGAGGGAAACATGGCATACTACGTTTTCCATGATTCCTAAGTACTACAAAACCTAGACTAGGACCTAAGCACATATACTACCTATATGAACTAGCATAAAGGGCATGTGATAACACTATAAGCTTTGATGCTAAGGGAAAACATTGCACACACTATATCATAGTGTTAAGGACTGTGCATACCATGAAGTGGGGAGACTATGGTTTGAATACCATGTCATTAGCACTAAGATGACGCTAACTTATGAAGGTGGCGAAACTATAGTATAGAGGGTTTAACATATGACTTGGTTGATATAACGTCGATTCCATAAACTATGTTTGGGTTTTATGGAGGCGTTAATGGCCACCGGCTGGTGCCATTAATGCCATCAGGGTTGGTGAAAACCCTTGGCAAAGGAATTGGCATTCGCTATTTGTGCATTATGGTTTTGGCATTGTGGTTTAGCGTGGCCTCTGCACAGTTCGAGAAGGGAGGCGACCTCCATCGATTCATAGGTAAGCTTAGACCAGCTCTGTGTAAAATGCATTTTCTTCATTGGTTCCTTAATGGGATGGTCATGCTTCTCATGCCATCGTTGGTTTGTTTATAGGTGAATGTGAAGGCGCTCCAGGGTTTGCACAGGCTACACTTGTCAATTTGGGATTTCTTCTTCACAGCCATGGTAAGCCTGCTATCAAGATTTACTTGCCTCCTCTTGTTCTGGGCATTCCTGAGTTGGGATGCTTTACTGGGTTGGGGTTTCGATGGTACTTGTTGAATCTGCCTTCGGGGTTTAAGATGTATATTGCTCTAGTTTTAAATGGAATCTCGTTGATAGGTTTGGCATTTGTTTGGGTCGTGGCTGCACCATTACTTGTAATGGTGCCATAGCTCACAACTTGCCATTTAACATTTTAATACTTGACTGTTGTAAAAGAGGACTTCGTGCCTCACTATGTAAATACACTGCGCATTGGTTTTTATATGAAGACTGTAATGTATTTTGGGTATGAAATGCCTACGATTTCAATCAGCGTTTATAATGGATTATACTATGTAAAAGAATTTGGGACTGTGTAGTTAATTTAAATGATGCGTTTTACAATGTTTACTTACTAGGTTCGATTTGCAGCTTCCAGCCTGTGGAAAATTACTATGTGTATAAATAATGTTTTAGGTTTTGGGATTATACTCAACACTCCATTTTTTTGGTTTGTATTTTAAGTCAAGAAAGCTTCTAGAGCTTGGGGCAGTATGCCATGGGATGCACCATTGTAGCAATGGTGTCGTAGTCCATTGGCTTGCCACCGCATGCTCTGCATTAGCGCATAAATGGAGTTTGTGTTTTAAACAAAGTATCGAACTCTAAGTTTTGTATTGGCTCAGTGTGGGTGCAGTCCATGCCATGAATTGCATGTGCCTCTCCCAACGACTGTGATTGCTTTTAGTTGGCATTTTAAATTGTAAATTGTTTATTTTTAAAAGGATAGGGCTGTAACAGCGAGGGTTATGAAAACCCACGATATCGATTTGGTTTATTAGCATGACTGTGTGATTAGATTGGAACTTGGTCGAGGCCGTAGCTCGGGTCTCTACGACCTCACTGTTAGCGTATGCGTTGTTTGTTTATATGGAAAGAATGGTGCTGCTTAAAAACATAGCCCACATATTGTAGATGTATAGCATGGACTATAAAGAGATGGTTATGTGATTGCTTACTGCTTGGGTATAAAATGCTTATGGTTTTATTAATGTTATTGCCTTGAGTCTGGACATCCATAGGATTCAATGTTGCGACCTCTTGTTGGAAAAATGGGTTTTAGTTGTTTAAATGTTTAATATGATACATTGGTTATGTGTAGATTTAAATGGGACCTTTAAACACTTTAAGTATTTTTATAAAGGATGACTGTAATAATATGACTGTGGATTAAACATTTGAGTTATGTAAATGGATGCGATTATTGGCTTAACTATTTGGATTGTAGATTTTATATAATAAGACAGAGGTTAGATATTGGACCACATGGATGGTCACGATGCCTTCTCCGTTTTGGTTAATTATGATTATGTTTATTTTAATGGAATGTTATGATATCTGATGTGTACTCTTTGAGACAGACCTTGATGGTCTTTAATGATTGGATTAGCTTGTTTATTATAAGAACTCTTGTTCTTAGTATATCTAGTTTAAAATATAAACTTGTATTAGTAGGATAATTAATATTTTAATTACATACTGCTGAACTAGTTCGTTAAAATTTAGGGCAAGCCTCTGCTGACAAATGGATTATGTCAGCAGAGTAAGAAATACAGAGAACAAGGTATAATCATAATACTAAGATCAAAACCTAGTTAATACATGAACATTTATGAAATATACAACCGTGAACATAAACAACATATCATAAAAATTCTTGATCATATGATTAGTAAATTGCAAATACAAACCCTAGCAGATTGTTAACCATAAAACTTAACCATTAGGGTTTAGAAATTACATTGCAACCATTACTTAACATAAACAGTAATGAATCTCTAGAAAATAATTGGAATAGGCCTTCACGGGTTTCATACCTGAATTTGAAGCTTTGTCAATGGCTGCACCTGCACACGTAAATAACCAACATTAACAATTCATTGCAGATCTGACCTCTGTTTGATGACGAAATCAATTGGGAACTACCACGTTCCTCCCAACCATGACCCGAAACTGTTCCTGGTTTTAATCCGGATCCCCTCGAGATGGACTCCAACATGCAAATAGCTTAGAGCTCCTAAGGTAGGGTTTCCTAACTGGTATTCAGTTCTGAATCAGTCCTTTTTTCCTTGCATGAGAAAGTTCTCCAGGAAAAACACTTGAGAGCCAAAAACAGGGAGAATAATAATTCTCCAAGATAAAATCAGAACCCCCAATCCTTTGCTTGGCTTGAGTCTTAATATACAGAATTTTCAGTCAAAGGGGCAGTTAAATCAAGAAATCCTTGATTTCTTGATTTAACCCTTTTTAATTTACTGGGGTAATTTTCAATTCTTTACCTAGGAACTTTTAACTAGTTCCTAGTTATTCTTTCATATATATTTCACTATTTATTAATCCTTTAATAATAAATAATAATTGGTGGAGCTTCTCTTCTTTCTTTATTCAATTATATAATTAATCGTAATTAATTCTTTATACATACTATGTATAAAATACATGTTAACAGAAGTCTTTGGGCATCATGTGTCATGATCCCTAGACTTAACGACACTTCTTTATGAAGGTCAAGTAGATAGATGGCTCAGGTCTACTAGGCTAGACAACTCTAAACATCCTTGCATGTTGGATTTCCCTCGTATAACGTGGTAGTTCTTCAATACATGATGAGAATACAGGAATTTGAAATTTCATTTAATCACTTAAAAATAAGTATGATGAGATCAATATTATTCTCAAGTCGTTTTCACTCGAAGGTGATTTTAATATTTTCAGTAACTCCTAGCGCTTACCAGAGTCCATACTCAACGCTTATAATAGGGAGTTACAAACATAATGCAATTCCATAGCTCTCGCTCAACACTAAATTCTAGGATGTACTTGTATGATACACCTAGGGATACAATGGCCAAGGATCCGATGCTCTAGAGCTTATGCTCAACATCAACATGGAATGCTCTAGAGCTTATGCCGAACATTTCCAATTATATTTTTCATGTGTTCAAGAGCTTTATGTTCAATCACAAATGTAAGTATTTATGTGCTCCAAAGCCTTTCGCTCAACACAAAACATCTCGTCGATCATGTGCTTTAGGGTCCACGATCAACACAAAAAATTTCATAAATCATGTGCTTTAGGGTCCACGCCCAACATAAAACATTTCATCAATCATGTGCTTCAGGGTCCACGCCCAACACAAAACACACACACACACACACACACACATATATATGTATATGTATATCATCAATCAATTGGATTATGCCCAATATACAAAAAAATAATCATGTTCATATGCAGTGGGGTCTTCGACCCAAAAATAAAACATCAATATAATCATCCTGATCAATAGGATCATGCCTATAAATGGTAGGTCCAAAATTTGAGACATTACATCCCTCCCCACTTAGTACAATGCTGTCCCTGGTGTTCTAGGGACTCTGAATGATGTCATGAAACAAGGCAGGGTAAGACTTTCTCATGGTGGCCTCATTCTCCCAAGTAGCCTTATCTATCTCAAAGTGTTTCCACTGCACTTTCAATTGGACTATAGTGCGCTTCTGAAGTTGCACTTCTCTCTTGTCCAATATATGCAAAGGCTCAGGAGAAAATTCCCCCTCAGGTTCGAACCACTGTAATAATGACCAATCAGTGACATGCTTAGTGTCATAAACATATTTGTTTAATAAAGATGCATCAAAAACATTATGAAATCTTATGTGCGTAGGTAATGCTAGTTCATAAGCCATTGGTCCTTTCTTGGCCAAAATTTCAAAAGGTCCACAAAACCTAGGTGCTAAATTACCACACCTACCCAAGCTCAACGAGCTCTGTTTTGCTTTCACTTTCAAGTAGACATGCGCACCTACTTGATAGTCTTTATCTTTTCTTTTCTTATCCACATAATTTTTCTGGCGGTCTTGTGCCTCTTTAAGGTTTCCTTGGACCTTGGTAACTAACTGTTCCAAGTCCAATAACAGGAAAAGCCCTAACATGAGCTGATCCACTGGACTGTCCCAAGTAACGGGGGTCCTACACTTCTGTCCATAGAGTAACTAGAAAGGACTCATCTTGGCGAAAGCCTGATACCCATTGTTATATGCAAACTCTGCAAGGTGCAGATAATCCTCCCACTTGGTGGGGTTTTTCATGACATACATTTGAAGCATGTCTTCAATAATTTGGTTTACTCTTTCATTCTGCCCATCCATTTGCGGGTGATAAGTAGTGCTAAAGTTTAGCTGCATCTCTAATTCAGAGAATAAATATCTCCAAAATTTTCCTGTAAACTTAACATATCGATCTGAGATAATTACCTTGGGTATCCCATGCAATCTAAATATCTCTTTTAGGAAGATATCGACAATGTTCACGGCCTTGTAGTTCGATTTTACAGGGAAGAAGTGTGCTGCCTTTGACAGCTTGTCAATGACTACGAAGATGGAATCATTTTGCTTCTTGCTTTTCGGTAAGCCAATAATAAAATCCATACTAATAACCTCCCATTTCCATTACAGAATGGGCAATGGCTGTAGCAATCCTAAAGGATGCTGGTGCTTAGCTTTAACTAGTTGTCATTCCTGACATTTCGTAATAAACATTGCAATGTAGACCTTTAACTTAGGCCAAAAAAAGCGTCTTTTGATGGCAGATATCATATTTTGATATCACGGGTTCCTCGGGTAGGGTGCCTTATGAAATTATGTGAGGATGCTGGAACGAATGTCCCCTCCATCTGGAACATACAATCTATCCCTTGACCATAGTACTCCGGATTCATCCACCTTGTATTCCTTCTATTGTTGAAACAACTGGTCCTCTTGGACCTTCTTGAGGATTTCCACATAGAACGGGTCAGCCTTGTTGGCTGTTCTAATCTTCTCATGCAAATCTGCATCAATTTGACTTAGGGTCACCTCATATATCATATGAGTTCATCGACTCAAAGGATTGGCAACTTTGTTCTCTTTGCCCTTAATATGCTTTAGTTCAAAGTGATACTCACTCAGTAAAGCCAACCATCTGGCTTGCCTTGCATTTAGATCAGGTTGATCAAATAAATATTTTATACTAATGTTGTTAGTCTTTAGAAGGAACTTCCTTCCCATGAGTTAGTGCCTCCACATCTTCAGAGAGTGGATAATGGCCGCTAGCTCAAGATCATGCATGGGATAAGTCTGCTCATGCTCTTTTAATTTCCATGATTCATAACATATTGCATGATCATTTTGCAAGAGGACTGCTCCAAGTTCTTCCTTGCTTGCATCCATGCATACAACGAAATCCCCATCGGGGTCCACAATCTGTAACACTGGTGCAGTCATCAAAAGTTACTTAAGTTTTTTGAAAACTTTCTTCACACTTGTCAGTCCATAAGAACTTGTTCGTTTTATTCTGCAAAGCCATCATGAAGCAAGCGATTCTCGAGAAGTTCTCAATGAACTTTTGATAATACCCAGATAAACCCAAAAATTACCTAATGTCAGTGCCACTAGTCGGGGTGGGCCAATCCTTTATAGCTCAAATATTTTTTGGGTCCACAACTATTCCTTCCTCGGATATGATGTGACCTAGGTATTGTATTTGTGGTTGGTAAAATTCACATTTACTAAACTTAGTGTAGAGCTGGTGTTCTGTCAACACTCAAAGTACTATGCGAAGGTGTTCTTCGTGTTCCTCTTTATTCTTGGAATAAACCAAAATGTCATTAATAAATACTAGTACAAACTTATCCAGATATTTACTGAATATGTTGTTCATCATACACATAAAATTTGTGGGTGGATTGGTCAACCTGAACGGAATCAATACAAACTCGTAGTGCTCGTACCTTGTACGAAAGGCGGTCTTAGGAATATCTTCGTCTCGGATCCATACCTAATGTTACCCGGATCGCAGGTCAATCTTCTAAAAGATTTTGGCTCCTCCCACGTGGTCGAACAAATGATCGATCCTAGGGAGCGGGTAATGGTTATTTATAGTCATTTTGTTCAACTGATGGTAATCAATGCACATCCACATCGTACCATCCTTCTTCTTTACGAACAAAATCAGTGCTCCCCAAGGGGACACACTGGGTCGAATATACCCTTTTTCTATTAATTCCTGCAACTGCAATTTGAGTTCCACCAATTCGGGTGCACTCATGCAATAAGGGGATTTGGAGGCTGGAACTGATCCTGGGGTCAGTTCGATGGAAAAGTCTAGGTCTCGTTTCGGAGGTAATATGAGGATTTCCTCGAGAAACACGTCCTTGAATTTTTCAAGTATGGGAAAGTCTTCTATGCGTTGTTCTCTATCAGACTCTACGTCTCGGATGTTCACCGCAAACAACTTGCAACCCTTCCTAACACACTTGTTCACTGGTAAGGCAGAGATTTTTCTTACAGAAACTTTCTTTGGGATGCCTTGAACCTTCACTTGGTTCCCTTGGCTATCAGTACACAAGATAGACTTATGTAGATAATCAAGCATGACATGGTGTTGTTCCAACTAGTCCATGCCGATAAGAATACCATACGATTATAAAGGTAGGATGTAAGGAAACCATTCGGTTTACTTCACATTCTTTAACAATTTCTGAAACCTTCTGTTTCGTACCGGTGGCTAACTATACTAGTCAAGGTTTGTCATGCTTTACTTTGCCTAACTTGCATAAATCAACAATATTAGGTGCAACATAGCTCTGACAAGCACCAGGATCAATAAGTATTGAAAAAAAGGTGTTCAAGATCTTACCTTCAATATTGACCATTGTAGCTTGATGGTTCGCTTATCAGCCATCTAATGCTGCATAGATTTGCGGGGTTCCTGCTATATCCTCAATGGTAGGTTCTTCTTGTAGGTTATGCAAGACTCCATTGTTCTTGTTCTTACAATCTTAGGCATAATGCGTCCCGTTGCACTTCCAACACTTGACCGCTAAATTGGTAGCATTGGATCCACTTGCCACTTGCTTATTACCATTAGGAGTTGGTACATAAGGATTCGTATAGGTTTTGTTGAAGTTCTTGTTCACTTGAAAGCTGTTATTTTTCTTTCTATAAGGCTGCAGGTTTGATCCAGGCTTACAGTTATCAGAAAACTTTCTAGACTTTTCTCTGTTTCGGTTCTGGTTTTCTTGCCATAATTGCCCATGCTCATAACAGAGTCGGGCCTTATGTAGTGCAGTATCCAGAGTCTTTGGCATGTCAAATTCAATCCTGTCCTGAAAACTAGGAGGAAGACATCCTAGGAACTGCTCGATCTTCACCTTCTCTTCTTTGATATATGGTACATAATGCAGCAGATCTATAAATCTGTTTATAAATGCGTCCATAGTCATGGACCCCGGGCGCAGTTCATGGAACTCTCTTACCTTGCAGCCAACACTAATACAAAAGCGCGGGTTTTTCCACGGAGGTTTTCCACGTTTCATACATTTTGGTGTAAAATTGGAAGCAAAATTAACTTGCCGTCGCTATATCGACGCTTACTCGTCGCTGTATCGACGATGGCAATATTCTCTGTCGCTATATCGACGCCTTCCTCCTTCAACGTCGCTATATCCATGGAGCTCCGTCGCTATAGCGACAACAATGTCAAGCTGACTTAGGGTTGGATTTTTAGTATTACTCAAAATCTAAAGACCTACCCAAATATCCCTCCCCTCCAATAGATCCCAATGTTCTTTACTTATCAAACCCTAACACAATACATACATCCCTCCTTACTCACACCCATGATAACTCCAATTCATCTCATAAATTCCTTTACACTCATAACTAACAAATCAAAGATCAAATAGACATTATCATACTTGACAATGAAAACCAATAGAACCTCATATCCATATAATATCAATTGTGTACAACAACATTGTCCTAGCTAAGTAATCAATCAATGAGGTTTTAT
The DNA here is from genome assembly GCA_001517045.1 of Pseudotsuga menziesii. Classification (NCBI taxonomy): domain Eukaryota; kingdom Viridiplantae; phylum Streptophyta; class Pinopsida; order Pinales; family Pinaceae; genus Pseudotsuga; species Pseudotsuga menziesii. Next base: position 461 of record LPNX010555681.1, on the reverse strand, counting down.
TACCTTTACCATTGTGCCATTCAAGAATACCTTCAATTATATTGTATCTCCACTTGATTGCCCCGAATTGATCCTTGACCTCACATACCAACAACAATGCAGGGATCTCTATAATGCTCACCATGATTCATATACTATCTACAAAAATGACAAATCTTTTAAGTTAGCCACCGCCAATAATTCTAGCTCTTAATCAAGTGAAGTTCAACATTTGCGTCTCCAAAAATTCCTTTCCCTCCATAGTCTCCCTCCCAACCCTACTCCACAACCATGTACCTAGGGTTCTTATCTCTTAGTCCTTGTATCATGCCATCCTTCTTACCCTTATTCATTTCCAAACCCTTAATATAACCCAATGTTTCTTGTTCAATTTACAAGACCTCCTCCTTCCAACTAGTATCATGTAATCCAAGGTTTTGGTTCAATTTACATAAGCTCCTCCTATATAATCCAAGGTTTTT
>LPNX010555675.1:0-17057 GCA_001517045.1 Pseudotsuga menziesii | reverse complement strand
GGTGACTCAATTAGAAATAGGCACGTATAATCACACTTGCGTGTAATTTCTAAACTATATGTCCAAATCAGATTCATGTCATTCAATTATGTTGGCAGCATGATTTATGTCGGTTTAGTTGCGAATAAATGTGACAAGTGCTGCTTAAGTCCTTTGTTAGCATAATTGATGGACATAATTGTTTAAGAAATACGATAATAAAGACAAAAAAGTTGCATGCAATAAAGTTAAGGATATATAATCAAAAGGTTGCACTTGTCCATGTGGGAGATTGTTGGATTTAGAGACGTCTAATTACAATAATTAAGTTGGACATACGTGCATTATGATTATGATATCAAATACTGTCGCAAGATTACATTTATGTAATGATTAAAATATGCCAAACAATGTGATTGATTAAGTCATGGCATTTTACGTATTTAAATAAGGATTTGGATACAAATACATATAGAATAATGTTAATCAATTATAATTGTTAATGGACCGATTATAGTTGATTAAAATAATAGCAGTAATAAATTTGAGCTAAATAAGGAAATCAGAATTTATTCTGATTTATTTCAGTTTTTTCTGAAGTTTCCCGATTTCAAGATTTTTATAAAAATCGGAAATTCCAGATTTCTTTTCAGACTTGTTTCCCAAGTATTAGCTAAATTTCAGCTGCCCTAGGATTAGAATTTTTTCTTTGGCACTGCTATAAAAGGGCTGAGTCTCCAAGGCTTGTAATCATCCAGAAAAATTGTCTGCTCCATTTGAAGACAGGATACTCTCCACAGAAAAGGATTGCAAGTTCTTGGAAGGATTCGAGAGCCAACAACTCAAGTCAAGACCAGGAGCGTATCAACCCAGAGCCTTGGAAGCTGTCTGCGGCCTTTGAAGAAGGAAAGTAAGTTCCGCTGTGCATTAAGCTTGATTTCTAAGTTCCGCTGTGCATTAAGTTTAATTTCTTGCATAGGAGTAGATCTTGGTTAGGGTTTAAAGTAATTAGGTAAACCCATAAAATAAAACCAACACTGTCTACCTCCTTATGTAGCATTTCATTCTTTTCACAGAAAGAATTTTCTGTTACCTTGTACTGCGAAGCTGAATCTAAATTTTCTTTATTATTCAACTGTTCTTGAAGGCCGTCTATCTCCCTTCTTGAGTCTTTCTCACGTTCCTCCCCGTTGTCTTTCATTTGCTTTCGAATTCCCCTTTCTTCCTTTAAGGTCTCCGTTTTTGTGACGAGGACTTGATTCGGTTCTTCCAAATTGGATATCCTATCACCTTTTTTGGACATGGATATTTTATTATCTTTATCTTTCCCCATCGAGGAATAACCCTTTCCAACTTCATGATTTGTTAACTCTAGATTTTGTGTCTCTTTTCTCAGCCTGCTAGCTTTGCCCATCTTGTTGAACAGCTATAACCGCCTGCCGAAGACAGACTAAATAAAAAATGTTTTCTTTTCTCTAACTGATCATAAATCTTTAACAAAAAAAACCGCAATCCCTAGGTTTTCAAAAACAAGAACAATGGTTTCTCTGTTTTCTTAAAAATGGCTTCAACAAAGAATCGAGCAACGCCAATTTCGCAAACTGGGAAATTTTAAATTTGCCAGTAGCAAGGGTCACAATTGCAAAACAATTCTTTCGAAATTAGGAAACGTTAAATTTAACGTTAATAACTGTCACAATAGAAAAACAACTCAAAACTAAGACGACGGTTTTTCCGAACAAATCTGTGATAAGAAAACAGACGATGGTTGTTTTCGAACAATCTGTGGTAAGAAAACGGCAAGAAAACAAAGTTTAAGATAATAGATACCTTTCGCGTGAAAATGAAGAACTGAAATGCGAATCTGCGATCCTTCAAAAAGCCCAACTTCCGTTAAAAATGAAGAACTGAAATGCGAATGTGCGATCCTTCAAAAAGCCCAACTTCCGTTAATTCAACAGTGTTTCTATCCCAACTCCGCTAGCAACAATTCACCCGGTCTCTCTTGCCGTTGGAATAACAAAGATGGAAGCAAGTGCTAACTCGTGATTTGTAGGGCAAAAGCAACTTCTAAATCGTGATCTCTATGGCAAGTGACCAAAACTCACGGATCATTAAATTCAAATTTCACACATGATTGAAGGTCTTGTGGGCCCTTTTGGCTTTGGTCCCCACAACTTGATAAAGCTTCGTGGCCTTTTTCATTCTAGGTATCTACCATTTCCACCTTAATATTTGCGTTTGTGGTGTGTGATGTGAGGATTTTTGGCGATGTGGTTGAGGGGTTAGTTTAGTATATGAAAAGAGGAATAAAAAATCAAATAAATAAGATCACACAAATAATTAAATAAAATATTTATTATTTATCATATATTTATGAGAAAGAAAGAAAAATAAAAAAATTAAATAAACAAGGTCACACAAATAATTAAATAAAATATTTATTATTTATCTCACTGAAATAAGATAAAATAAATTAAAAACAAATAAATAATCAAGGCACACATAATTGGATAAAATGTTTATTATTTGTCTTATATGTCAAAATGGTTCTAAAAGATCCACATAATATGATTTTTAAAAATTCATGGGCTCATCAACAAACTTTGAAATGTTCATCCTTCAATTGTTTGTTGTGCTAACATTGCAATGTTGTCTTTAGGCATCCAATCATATTATGATCTATTATTTGTTATAAACACCCTTCCAATAATTATAAACATATATAATATTTATATTAAAAATAGTCCCAAACCTTAGACACTATGCATGATATTAATTATTACCAATTTATACAATCAATGTAAAAAAAGGGTTCAATATCACCAACCTATACAGTCAATGTAAAAAAGGGGTTCAATATTACCAAACTATACAGTTGTGGGAGACCTATGCCAAAACACTCCATGGGGATTCCTAATGACATTGGTATAACTCCCAGGAAACACATTTCTTGTGGATCCATCCATACTCTTGTAGGTGGCTTATCTCAATAGACTCTTTGCATGATGTTGATCACATTTGTATAATTCTCTCGTAAACCTTTTGGTGGGTAAAGGGATCCATGATGGCCACTTGAAACATGACCATGGATAAAAAAATATCCCAACTAATGACTTAGTATGATGATCTAGACTCTAAGAGTTTTAAACTCAACCTATTTTCTAACACATAGATTTCAAAGATCAAATCCATCAAAAGTAAGATTTTTGTGATTACAAAAATCCAAAATAAAACTAGTCTACTACTAACACACCTAATACCCAATGAGAGAAATCGACAATAAAATCACGTGGATACTTCAAATGTTTAATCCTCAATGGATGGAGAACATTGCAATAGATTGCAATAGAACACACCTTCATGATAACCATAGATGGAAGAGTATCCAAAAGTGGATCGAAACAAGTTTCATGATTTTGATCCCATAGGTTAGATTACTTAAGTGGATTGTTATTCTCTCTTTGAGGAACCATTGACGACTTGATGAAATTTTAAGTTGGCGTGTTATACTTGTATATGAAATTTTTGCAATGGTATAACAAATCACATGGGTGGTACATTCCCTAGACTATACAATCATCACTTAGGTTTTGTTGGTACTGGAGTTTGTACGAGACTACAAATGTACAAACCCCATGAATCTCTATAAGGTATGGAGACTGGAGATTTTGGTTTAGGAGTTTTAAGTTTACTGGTGTATAATAGCAGGGCAGAAAATAAAGTATAAACACCCTTCCAATCACATTATGATCTATTATTTGTTATAAACACCCTTCCAATAATTATAAACATATATAATATTTATATTAAAAATAGTCCCAAAACTTAGACACTATGCATTATATTAATTATTACCAATTTATACAATCAATGTAAAAGAGGGGTTCAATATTACCAACCTATACAGTCAATGTAAAAAAGGGGTTCAATATTACCAACCTATACAGTTGTGGGAGATCTATGCCAAAATACTCCTTGGTGATTCCTAATGACATTGGTATAACTCTTAGGAAACACATTTCTTGTGGATCCATCCATACTCTTGTAGGTGGCTTATCTCAATAGACTCTTTGCATGACGTTGATCACATTTGTATAATTCTCTCGTAAACCTTTTGGTGGGCTAAAGGGATCCATGATGGCCACTTGAAACATTACCACGGATAACAAAATCTCCCAACTAATGACTTAGTATGATGTTCTAGACTCTAAGAGTTTTAAAATTGAAACCTATTTTCTAACACATAGATTTCAAAGATCAAATCCATCAAAAGTAAGATTTTTGTGATTACAAGAATAAAAAATAAAACTAGTTTACTACTAACACACCTAATACCCAATGAGAGAAATCGACAATAAAATCACGTGGATACTTCAAATGTTTAATCCTCAATGTATGGAGAACATTGCAATAGGTTGCAATAGAACACACCTTCATGATAACCATAGATGGAAGAGTATCCAAAAGTGGATCGAAACAAGTTTCATGATTTTGATCCCATAGGTTAGATTACTTAAGTGGATTGTTATTCTCTCGTTGAGGTAACATTGACGACTTGATGAAATTTTAAATTGGCGTGTTATACTTGTATATGAAATTTTTGCAATGGTATAACAAATCACATGGGTGGTACATTCCCTAGACTATACAATCATCACTTAGGTTATGTTGGTACTGGAGTTTGTACGAGACTACAAATGTACAAATCCCATGAATCTCAATAAGGTATGGAGACTGGAGATTTTGGCTTACGAGTTTTAAGTTTACTGGTGTATAATAGCAGGGCAGAAAATAAAGTATAAAGATGAATGATGAAATCTAAAACTAAAGGCCCATAAGCATATGATAGAAAGTGAACAATGATATCATAGAAAACATATTACTACAAACAATAGATATGTATGAACCCGTTTTGAGCACAAGTTGTATAATCGGAAATAGATGATCATTTAAATAGATAATAAATAGATTTTAAACAGAAAAACATTATGTAAAAAGGAACGCAAATACATGTATCTATAATGAGAAACTAGGGACAGAAACACTATCTTTCATAAAATTTATTACAGAATATCAAAGATATTAAAACAATATTTGCATTGATTAAAAGTCAAAAGTTGGCTCATATAGTACTTTTTATCCTTCATAAAATTTCCAAAAATATACTTACAGAATTTAACAAAGTTTTAGACTCAAAGAAGTATCCAAAAAGTGCTATTTGAATCCACTGCTATCTCCCACACCCTTTTTCCTACCTTAAACTCCTATATTTATACAGAATAATATCTCCTTTCGAGACTGTTTATGGATCCCCACATGTAGGATCAAAATATTTTAAAATTGTTTTTGGATCCACAGATATAGGATCGAGAAAACTTAAAAATAGAAATTGTTTGATTACATAAACAAAAAAAGTTTAACTTCAAAAGATATATTGCCACCTAATCAAAACAAATTCTAAACCAAATTGATTTTCAAATTTTCCAGCTAACTGTCTGTGAATCATCAAGTTTTTTCAACTTGTCAAAGATTCCAAGTAGCCTCTGCAAGTATAGTCAATCCATCTAGTGCTTGATATCTCTTTCGAAGTCTAGCTAACTCTTCTTCCACAGCTCGCAAGCTGTCTTGTAATGTCTAATTCTGTTTGAGTAATTCTGCATTTTCCTCCATGGTCGTTTTCCTCCTTTTCACAACTTCCACAGTAACCCTAACCAATTCAACATAATTGGCATTTATGTCTTCAAGGTCGTGCCTAATCATACGATTTGCATTCACCAATTGGTCATTAAGATGATTAAGATGTGAATTCTGAGCTCTGTAGTGATGCAAAGCTTTTCTAAGATTTGAAACCTCAGTTTCTTCTTCCCTTTGCACATTTTCATCTGAAGCATCTACCTCTCCGTTTAGGGGTTTCTTTTCCAATATTTCAAGTAATGGAATCATGTTTTCCTCATCTGTATTTTTACAATTTACAATTTAAATAAAATTATGAGCCAACTATTTAACTTCTAATGTAACAAAATATACGAATCAAAGTATATACAAGAGGATTGTAAAAACAAACATTTAAAATTTTCTAGGGTTATACAAGAAAACCAAGGCTTACAACTCTAGTACAACCAACTGGCTCCATTTGGGGATGTCGTTTTCTCTGCAAAACTGCAAGAACTATCAGATGATATGCCTTTGACTGAAACTAAAAAATGCACCCAAATCAAACTGCATTCTTTATACATCCATTGGGCAGGAGTCTTTATTCAAACCATGAAACTGTACTGATATACACAATGAGGTGAGGTTCTTCATGTCTTTAATTTGTGTAAATGTTTTTCAGAAACCGCCCATTAAAAGGGCCTGGAATTTCCTCACCTTCCAAGTTTTGTAGGACAAAGGTATCGTTTCCCATAATTTTAGAAATCTTAAAACGTACAAAGCATAGGTTATCAAACTTTCCATGTTTTCCTTTTTCATCTCTACGTGCATCCCATCTAATCACCATATCATTTACCAGAAAAGTGTCTTTGTTAGCCCTGTTATCAATTTTTTTTTACTTTCCTTTGATAAACCTCATCCTTTTCTATCAAAGCTTCTCTTTCTTGTTGCAATTGAACAATCTGAAGCATCCTTCTATTTACTTCATTTGGTTCTTCTTTTATGTCCTGCATCAAGTTTATGACTAGAAAACTTAACTGAATAGGAAATATTGCATCTACACCATAAACTAACTGGAAAGGAGAAGTGCCAATGTATTTTTTGGTCGAGACTCAATCAACCCAGAGAGCATATTTTAGGATTTTATCCCAATCCTTATTTTTATGAGATAACATCTTTTTAATACTGCTGATAATATTTTTATTCGTGGATTCTGCTAAACCATTACCCTGAGGATAATAGGATGTAGAGTTTTTAAGTATGATGCCATTCCTTTCACAAAAGCTAATCATGGATTTAGATTTGAATGTTGGATCATTGTTAGTCACCAATTTCCTTGGGGATCGAAATCTACTCAAGATATTTTCCCGCAAAAAATTTATGATAACTTCATTTGTCGCTCTGTTTGTAGGAATTGCTTCCTCCCATTTAGTGAACAAGTCAATAACTGTTAACATCCATTTATGTTGACCGCTTGAAGTAGGATGAATCTCACCTATAAAATATGGACCCCATTTTTTAAAGGAAAATTACTAGAGGTATGTTTTAAAGGGAGAGATTGTAATTTATGCTTCCCTGCAAACTTTTGGCATTCAATGCAAATCGACGACAAAAACAAATTCAGAATTGATGCCTATGTAATTGATTTAATTTGGAATCCAAATAAGGATTTCAATCTAAATATTCAATCAAAAAGGTCAATGTGGGAAATCCAACATAATCAAAGTTTACTGTCAATGTTATCAACCAAATTTCAATAGACCATGAAATTAGATTTGAAGCAAATGATACCAATGTTAACTGACGGCATTTGCTTTTGAGATTCATATAATCGATGATTTATATATAGCAATTCTTCAACGGTGTTAATGTCTAAAGAGATTGTAGAGGAAACAAGCCTTTGAGTATAAGATAAGCTTAGTTTCAGATGTAAGACATGGTTGTCACCCAAAAAGTTACGATGAGTAGGTGAAGTAAGCAACGATTATGCCAGTCACCTAGGCTAAGCCTAGTTTCAGATGTAAGACATGGTTGTAACCCAAAATGTTATGATGAGTAGGTGAAGTAAGCAATGATTATGCCAGTAACCTAGGCCATGATACTTACATTTGGTTGTTCATCAAACGATTTAACTAGAATATTAGGATTGTGGAATAATTGCAAATATAGCACAACAGAGAATGTAACTCTTTAGGTCTGTAGGTAATTAGGTAACCCTTTAACGCTAATTTTTAACAGCACTAATTACTGAGTGTTATAATGTGACCTATCACAGTCCATGTACATCATGTCATTAACAACAATTTAACTCCCCATTATTATTATAGTAGAAGGTACCTTCACCGACCAGGAGTTTGTCTAGGAAGACTCTTATACCTTACCAATAATTCAATTGCGTAGTTTAAAATAATGACGGGACAGTCGTATTAACCGTTCATAAATCCTTTTGAAAGAAAAACAAGGAAATAACCAGATACCTATGTATTTATGTCATCGGCTTAAGGTGGAAGTGGGAAAATAATGGCCATCTTTTGTGATCTGAGAAGAGGTTCCTCCTTCTCCTGCACAACTATAGGGTCAATAACCATTTGCGTTGGGTGCAACTCAAGGTACTTGGATTGGCCGAACATTGTGAACCTATTGATTTTTTAGTTATCACAGAGCAAAACCCAATTGTTAGTTAAAATGAATTATGCGGAAGCAGTTTGAGCCCAATAGGCCCAAGCGTTTCAACTCTCGCTGTGATACCATATGTGACAAACCCCATATATCTCAATGTAGTATAAGAGGAAAATGTGGTGATTTTTTCTTTCTCGTTATGTAATTAACAAACATCGTACTAAGTTTTATTGGAGACAAGGAGAATTTATTAAAATATTTCATCACAAAATCCCATCGTGTTAAGGTAATTGGGCAAAATAATAACCAATTCCTCAACATAACCTTCTAATGAAAATGTCAGCAAAAACGAGAATGTAACCACTCCGGGACATAAAAAAAAAGGTGATCCTTCCCTAAGACACCTCATCCTTTAATACAAGTACCTAAACCATGGCTACATCCATAAATAGCATCACAATCTTGCCTTGAAGATATACCTACATCATTGTTAAATTACACATATTTGTGTACATCCATGAACTAAGGAACTTTCCTTTATTGTATTTTCTTTAAAACCATCTATAGGCTTAGCTTTTCTTTGGAAATTTTGACTTGAAAACTATGACCTAAGGCCGTACATGCAATACTTTCCAGTTTAAATACTTATGTCCAGCCTTAAAATATCAATTCGTAAGGCACCCTTTGTAAAACACAATTCAAAGTAAATCATAGCCTGAGCATAGCTTACAAAATATCTAATCCATAAAATGTTAGTTTCGTTGGCGTTAGCCTTTTAATTGTGATTATTAAGTGTTCTCAACATTCCAGTATTATTCACAATCTTGCAAGCATTTCTTCATCACAATGCCTCTAACAAATGCCAAAGTGCAGACTAAGATCAATATGATTCCAACTCACTATTCTTGATGATCATTTTTAAAATATTTAAACCATTTTAAATATACAATATAATGCAAGGAAAACACCATTAGACACAATAACAAAAAGGACAACAATGTACGTGGTTCACCCAAAACTTGGGGTTACGTCCACCAATCTTTCTTATCATGTAATATTTTCCAAATAGCCGCTTTACAATTTGCAACAATTCTATTGCCACACAATATTCCTGTTCAGGCTTGAAGGACTCCCTCCCATAGAGAGTTTCCAATAATCATATAATTTGATTCTAAAGAACACAAGTTAGTATTGTTCATTAAGGGTGATCCCGACCCTCAACTAGACATGCCCAAATCGACAACATTGGGTCTATATGTAGGCATACAGTAAGGTATATGTTCAAAAATAAAAAAATGATATACCAACTACACATGCAAGCGTGTAATTACTTGTCCAACAAATGCATTTAAGTCGTATTGGAGTCCCTTGAAACTTATAGATTTCAATCCATAAACTACACCAGAGGCTATCGTATTACCATTTTGATTAGCTGAAGACGTGCCTAAACAGACTGTCGAGGGAATCCACAACAATTACCTAAAGATTTCGCCAGAAATATCACTACGACCTCTGAAAACTTTGAAGGCAACCCATAAGGTAAACATTAAGGAAAAACAACAAATCGAAGTCCTTACTGAAATTTCATATGGAAAACATGAATCTGTCTAAATTTGGATTCAACGTTAAGCACCGCCTACCTCAACCAACTTGGGCCATCACACTTTAGGGGTATACTAAGGACCAAGGAAATCCAAGGCTGGAGATTTCGAATCATATGGAAATCAGTAATACGGTTAAGGAATTTCTATTATGATGGATTGTAAAAAAAAACATTACCTCGCCCTCGACAGTAGATCATCCTCCCGAACGATTTCTACAGTCCGTAAGATCATTACGCTGAAAGGAGTGGTGGTTAAAGTGGTGGAGTTGCGGTTGGGTTTTTCTAAGGTACACAGCGAGTCGTTCATTCCTAGTGCACCAGCAGGAGCGCATATATGAAAATGTCGAAATACGAGCGGAATAACGTTGCTGGCAATTTCTCTTTTGTCAAACACAACATCTTGTGGGCCTCTGATCTCCCCGGAATTGACTTCACGGAAACAACACTTTCAAACAACGGATGTATCTTGTCCTTTAACAGCAGGTTAATGACATTATTAACCCTTGAAAACCATTGCGGTAGTGATGAATATGTATGCCTTATTTTTATAAAAAAAAAATATGTAGAAAACGTATCTTTTAAACTACAGGGTTCCATGAGCTGAAATGACTAAACCCCTCGAACATCCTGAATGATTCATCAGAGAAAGTTATACAGCGAGACACTAAAATCAAGAATCTGGTTGCCATGGTAAATGGCATGTCTATATGAGGGAAAAAGCATTTACAATCCGCCCAACTATAAAATCGTCGAGCGTATGGTTGCGTTGACATCCAGGACGTGGAAAGATGAGGTTTAGGACTATGGAGGAGCCTATGCGAGGGCAGATCCAAGGCATAAGAAGGTCAACGCATACCAGCTTTCATTTTTGAATTTACCAGGTAGAAAAGACAAAGAAAATCCACCACAAAACACATCTCTGGATTGGGATGGACCCATAAGAAAACAAAATGATCCAGTATGAAAAACTAAATCATGGGTCTTGGATCTATTTATAAATAAAATACCTAAACCCTAACGCAGGCAAGGTAAGAAAAACCATCCATGGAGTCGGATGCAAGTTGATCCCCAAAATACGCACATGCAGGTTTGTAAATCAACTAGGGAGTGCATTTGGTACATACCCAAGCTTGGGCATCATCCATTATACCATCACCGAGAATAATTATAATTCAGATTTCAGCTAAAGTGCATTCATTTTCTCCAATCCAATGCATACTCAGATAATGATCTTTTCAAGAAAATTGCCAAGCAAAAATGTATAAGACCACATCAAAAGGAACATATGGGTCAAATTCTGTAGACTCAAAAGAAAGGTTCCGGCTTACATCCAAAAATGGAGGCATGATAACTCGAACATACCTTAATCCATACCACACACCTAGAAAGGTCGAAGGCTCATTCACTGGAAGGAACGCCCGCCAGCAGAATGCACATCGGCTGAATTTGTTTCGCTCTCTTCTCAAGAGGCTGCGTCTTGACATCATTCTTCTTGAACTGGTCTTCCCTTTCTTCTTGGTGGCTGGAAGGTTCTGCATCAATGATGTCACTGCACTCGTCATATTATTCTTCATTTTGAAATGTCGTCACTTTCTCTTTGGAACGTGTCTTCATTCTTCTTTGCTTGTAGGTGATTATGTATGCGGTCTTTCCTACAAGTCAAATACATTTGTATGGTTAGAACATTTCATATGGAATATTCATACTGGCAAATACTTAAGCATAAATATATGATCATGCAACTACTTTAACCAATACAACATTCATCCATATCTCACTGAAACTTTCTAGATGCCTTCCGTCTCTACCAGGACAACATTGAGATTGTGCACTAATCCAATATGTCAGCAAAGAGGTTTCATTCTAGATAAGTAGCAATGGAGAATTTGTATAGCACCATGAGCTACTTACCCATCACATGCATATTAGTAGTATTCTATCATTAATGCAAACATCCTATCATGCATAATACAATAACTGAATATAAACAAATGCATAACAAAATAATATCATGAAATGACAATTGAATACTTATCTTTATTTTCTTCGTGGGTAGACTCCTTCTTGAGTCTTTAGCTTCATTATCTTCTTCATTCATAATAGCATCGTTTCTTATCCAAATGATATGGAGGATAAGAAATTCTTCAAGAGTTGAGTTCTTCATATTCCTCGTTGCCTGAGGGATCTTCTTTGGATGAAAGAGCTTGATCTTCAATTTCTCCCACCTTCTCTTCTTGAGCTTCTTCTTCTTGTGAGTTCTCTTTCTAGAGTCTATTGAAAGTAATCACTTCCTTCTAGCACAGATTCCTCACATGAATGAATTCCACGATCCTGGGAGGCCATTCAAGGTGGCCATCACCACTTGTGCATTCTTCACTTCTTCTTTAGGTCATATTCTAATTTTTGTTCTTCCCTTCAAATAGCTTGAAATTCTGGAACAGCTTTGCTTGCCATAGGTAGTGATATGTAATGCACATGTGCAAGCCTTCTATGGCAAGGCTCATTTGGCTTTACTATGTCATGGATCAAGGCTTGTTCTGGATGGCCCTTCAATTTGTACAAGCCTCCTTCTTGTTCTCCAATCACTACCACATCATCGATAGTCTTTCCTTGAGTCTCGTCATATGTTTGGAAGCCCCACTGTTTATGAGTCAATCATCACCTCCATGAGTAATGTTACCTGTGAGAGCTGATATCAGAACATATTCATCCTCACTTGAAGAATCTTCACTTTCATATTTGGATCTCTTTCTGGATAGTTCATCATCCTCTGCAGCATGAGCATGATGTCTTCTTTGGCCTCGTCTCCCTCTGAAACTAGAACCTCCATACTCATGTAGGTGTCCAATCGATTTTCTTCAGAGAGATCATATACTTCCAGGTTTGGAAGTTGTCAACTTCTGCAAGCTTTTAACTAAGCTGAATAGCAAAGGATTAGATCTTACCGATTTGAGGTGTCCGTCCTTGTCCCGGAGTTCGTTGATCTATGGTTTGTCACAGAAACCCTAATTTTCAAAACTTGGAATCTTTCATATCTGATTGGATGAACAGATATATCTCTTCAAGTGGAGCTGTCCAATGTACTCCTTTTCTGAAAATAGTGGAGGGAAGCTCCCGGAACAGGAAGCCCTAATTTTCTGATTTCTTCTGCAGAATTGCCTGTTACTGTTTCTATGATATCTCCACAATTACTAATCCTATATGTCTGCAATTCTCACTGAGGTAACCTCGCATGTCCCTGATCCAAAACCATAGGTTTCATCAGAATTGGTTTCACAATTTGGTATTTATGATTCTTTTCCCAAGGTGACCTGTTACAGGACTGTTCAGAACAGCAAAGTTGTACGGCCTGCCACGTGTCCCTGATTAATCTTCTGAGTCTTATCTTTGGATAAAACAAAGCACAATCTGTTCCCTTTCTGGAACATCTTCAGGAATTCCATTTGGACCTCTGTAGCCCAAGATATTGCAATATTCCCCAGGTGTCCTGTTTATGGATGATTTCTGGAAGAGGCTAGAACCCTAACTTTGAGAGATCATATCTCCCAAAATACAGCAAACCTGAGGCTGAGCTTTGGACACAGTGTTAATAAGGATTTTATCTTCGTCCCCTGCAATTTTTAGATTTTTAGACTTCTCCAATATCGGAATATAGCGACTGTACCAAAACCTAGCAGTTTTAGTATTTAGGGTTTCTCCTAGCTCAGGGTCAAACTAGGGTTTGACTTTCCTAGAGTTTCACCCAACCAAATTTCTTGATCCAGGTCTCTAAAATTCGGTTTTGATGAGGAGAAAAACCCTATGTGGGTATCACTCAAAAATTCCTCTTCTGTAGAAATCCCTAATTTCCACATCGAAACAGAAAATGCTTGAAATTGAATTTCGCATCGACAGAAAGATGCACCCTTCAATGGAGAGTCATCCTAGCATACTTTTGCTGAAAATATGTGGAGGAAGATCCACAAAATAGGAAGCCCTAGTTCCTGTAGCTACACAATGTCTTCTTCTCAGGTTAGCTCTGATACCATGTTAGTTTTTGAACATTTAAGCTAGCATTATGTTAAGATCTTTTCACTGAGAGAATAACAAGCACAGCAATAACATAAGCACATCACATGAGACAAGAGACACAAAGAGTTTTGATAGGGGAAACCATAAATGGAGAAAACCCCTCAACTTCCTCTAAGATAGTATCACCACAATATGTGAAACCCAAAACAGTAAGATGACCTCCCAACACAGCAATAGCCTTCTGTGTTCTGTCAAGCCAAAGTATTTCCTTCTCCAAAGGTGTGCCACACTTGAGAGAGCAAGTGATATATTTCACAAGTGATAAATAGAGAGACTCTCACTCTCTATTTATATTCTTCCGTTGACTTGAAGTGCACTCAACCATGTAGGCTTAACTTATAATTACTTACTCGAGCCTACACCTTAATTAGTGTATAATAACCCAAGTGCCCCGAAACTGTGGGGACTTACCTAATGATTTGACAAGACTTGTTTACATTAATAATCCTCCCGATCGGAACATCGGGGTAAGACAATATGACTCAAATACATAATAGAAACATCCCGGAATAAATATCGGGTTACAATATATAAAATACATATAAGAATACATTCCGAAGTTACATATACATCAACACAATGTTCTGATTGTCAGCATAACTGAAAAATCCATTCCATTGTTCCTTTGTTGTTACTTCACCCTGACCTTTAAAAATAGGGAGATATTTTTGATAATCACCTCCAGGAAGAGCATGAAGGGGTTGAGGCAACACTAATGGGGCATACATTGCAGACACTATTTGTTCCATATAATCAAGAGGCTATCGAACCATGATTGGTTTAACTTGACTTAATAAAGAAGGAGGGATATTTATTTTAATCTAATGAAGTGGGATCTTACTTGTGAGAGGAGTATCAGGTGAAAGTTGAAACTTTAATTAAAAAATTCTGGAATGTAAGATCTGAGGTTTGACATTTTTAGATGATAAGGGATTGGTGTAAACCTGAAAAACTATCAACTTGAGTGGCATGGATAAGAAAATACAAATATTGTTTTTCTTCCTTTTTAGGCTGTAGATCTGCAGAAGGAGAAGCTAACTGTAACTGATCTGCTATGTATATAGATAAAGGATATTAGTATCTTCTAGAAGAAGGAGAACTTAATTTTTGTCTAGCCTCTCTCAGAATATGCTCTGGGTCTAATACTCCTGGATGCAAGGGAAAAGTAGGATTTCCCCTAGTCCCTATTTTCCTATAAGCCACTATGAAAGTTGCTTGGTGAAAACTGTAGTTTGTAATACTTTTCTGTTTTTGTTCACCTTCAAAATCAGATTAATGAAAATCACCCAGGGAATATCTGCTTCACTTTCATCCCTGGAAACGATTCCAAAATATGTTGGTATTGGAGTTTGTACTAGACTACAAATGTACAAATCCTAGACATCTCAATAAGGTACGGAGACTGAATATTTTGGTTTAGGAGTTTTAAGTTTATCGGTGTGTGATAGGATGGAAGAAAATAAAGTATAAAGATGAATGATGAAATATAAAACTAACGGCCCATACGCATATGATAGAAAGTAAAAAAAGATATCATAGAAACCATATTACTACAAACAATATATATGTATGAACTGGTTTTGAGCACAAGTTATAGAATCACAAACAGTTGATCATATAAACAGATAATAAATATGTTTTAAATTGAAAAAAATTATGTAAAAAGGAACACAAATACATGTATCTATAATGAGAAACTAGGGATAGAAACACTATCTTTCATAAAATTCATTACAGAATATTGAAGAAATTGAAACAGTATTTGCATTGATTAAAAGTAAAAAATTGGCTCATATAGTATTTTTTATCCTTCATGCAATTTCCAAAAATATACTTACATAATTTAACAAAGTTATAGACTCAAAGAAGTATCCAAAAAGTGCTATATGAATCCACTACTACCTCCGACACCATTTTTCCTACCTTAAACTCCTATATTTATAGAAAATAATATCTCCTTTCGAGACTATTTATGGATCCCCACATGTAGGATCAAAATAGTTTAAAAATGTTTTTGGATCCACACACATAGGATCGAGAAAACTTAAAAATAGAAATTGTTTGACTACATCAACGAAAAGAGTTTAACTCCAAAAGATATATTTCCACCTAATCAAAACAAATTCTAAACTAAATCGATTTTCAAAATTTCCAGCTAACTGTCTATGAATCATCAAGTTTTGCCAACCCGTCAAAGCTTCCGAGAAGCCTCTACAAGTATAGTCATTCCATCTAGCGCTTGAGATCTCTTTCGAAGTCTAGATAACTCTTCTTCCAACTTCTACTGCTGCTAAAGACTCTTCTTCAAATTGAACACTCCTTTCAGTGAAATCCTTTTGAGTGCTTAAGTTGATCAACTTTTACCCTTTTGAATCTTCAGAATACCCAACAAATAGGAACTCTTTTATTTGGTTTTGCAAAGCCTTCCTCTTTTTAGTTGGAATTCTAGCCCAAGCCTTTGAGCCAAAATACCTGAAATGGGGTCACATCTGGCTTGTGCCCACTCAAAGCTTCAAAAGGAGTGATTCCATCAAGTTTCTTGTGTGGCACCCTGTTCTAGATACAGGATGCACAGTTTATATCTTCTGCCCAAAACTTTGGTGGAAAAGTATTAGACATCATCATGCAAGTTTCCATCTCCTTGAGTGATCTATTCCTCCTCTCAACAACACCATTTTGCTGAGGTGTGTAGGGAATAGAATGCTGCATCTGGATACCTGCATCTTTACAATAATGGATGAAATCAGATTTGACATACTCTCCACCATTATCATATATGAGGATCTTGAGTTTCTTCTCAGTCTGGTTCTCAACCAGGGCTCGAAAGACCTTGAAGAGGTCAAAAACTTCAAACTTAAGCTTCAGAAAGTAGACCCAACAATACCTGGAAAATTCATCTATGAAGATTAGTGAATATTTGGTTTGAATCATGGACATATTAGGGAATGGAACAACATTGTTACCGTTGATTAGCTCAAGGGGTGCATAGGTTATCTCATGAATAGCTCTCTCATACTTGTGCTCTCGGTGCTTTCCTAGGATGCAACCTTGGCAGACTCCCTTAGAAAAGTTGATCTTTGGTAACCCTATGGCCATGTATTTGTCACTCAATTCTAAAAGGTACTTGAAG
>LPNX010555660.1:0-10146 GCA_001517045.1 Pseudotsuga menziesii | reverse complement strand
CAACAAGACTTGGATACAGCTGTAGAAAATAACCCAGGGGGTGTTGCTGTCACACAAGAACCAGCAACACAAGAATCAATTTCAGAAATGCAGATGGATTAGGGAGAAGACACTGTTACACAAGAACCAGTGTCTCAACAAGCATCAATCACAGTTACGGAAGAAAATCCAGGGGATGTTGCTGTCACACAAGAACCAGCAACTCTCATAGAAGAAGTGTAGGAAGACACTGTCTCACAAGAGACAATACTCCTCCCTTGCAGAAATTTTATTGATTTGGGTGCAGAACAGGAAGAACATTATAAAAAGGAGATTTCAGATCTTACAGCAGAAGTTTCAGCCTTGAGGATGGAAGTAATTAAATGGAGAAGTCAGGTGGAAGAAAACCAGAAAAAGACAATTGCGTTGGATGAGCATAAGAGAATAATTAGAGCGCTGGAAGAGCAGGGGGCTGAAGAACGTATGGGCCACAGAGTTCAGGTGGAGGAGCTGCAGCAGGAGATAAAGAAATTGAAGAAATTCTCATCCATGCAGAAGGATAAGGATCAAATGTATGACCTATCCCGAGAACTCATAGGCACTAGGAAGCCCTCTTCCTCTTATCCAGTGTTTCTTTTCGAGTAGTTTGTCTGGTTCAAATTAAAAGCTGTACAGGAGGGGAGGTTATTCTAAATTGCAACCTCAGAAAAATTTTTGGAGACATTCCTTGGGAGCAACTTTGAAGAGCAGAACTTGCTATGTGAACTATACCTGCACGAGATGGCGTGCCCTATGGATCAGCACTCAAACCCTGTTCCATTTGCAGGGGATGTTCAGCTAAGAGCCTTTGCCTCTTTTGTTAGAAACCATGTTCAGTGGGAAAGGTCTTTTCAGACCTTTTCCCACAATGAAACTCATACTAGTTTTTGGATCCATAGTGAACCCCAGAATCCTGGCATTCTCTTGGCTCGGTATAAAAGTTTTCTTTCCAGTCCTTCCCAGGAGCAACACATCATGAAACTGCAGGAGGAGGTAATCTCCACATGTACCAAATCTATTTCTAGGCAGCAGTAGGTTGCATTAGATGGCAGTCGGCACAGATGGTAGTCTGCCTCCTCTGCACTGAGACACAGGGACCCCTACTGCTTTAAAAATTTTAAACATGCACTCTCAAGAGTCAATGGTTATGTAGGGTGTATGAAGGAATGTGGAGTCAACTGGCTGGGTTTAAAGTTCAAATTTCCTCTTATTTGGTGGCCAGCAGAACCATACAACATGGATTTTTCCATGACTAGGGAAGAGGAGCGGAAATGTTGGCAGTTCTGGGTTATTCACAGAGGTTTTCTGAAGGCAGATAAGAAACCTGAATTTCCCTACAATTTTTCTTCTCTCCACGAACAGAGCTCAATGCAGGATTCAGATTCTGAGTGATGCAGGTTGTTGCATGAGGACATGCAACAGGGTAGTTGGGGGGAGATGTTGAGTCCAAATTTGGTCCCTTTTTAACCACCTTTAATCACCTTTCTTCCCTTGTTTTACACTGCTTAGCATGTCAATCAGACTGACTTCCCTCACTTTATTCCTTAAATTGTCAAGGTAAGACTGATTATTGTTCTACCTTATTAATGCTTATTCTTGCAACGATTAAGGCTATTTATCTCTCGAAATTGTGCTAATATGTGTGATCTATGAAGATAATGTGAGATGAGCAGAATGCAAAGGATGGAGCTGAACAAGTCTAGGGACAAGGGATGGTCGTGACATAAAAGGGATCCTTAATCTGTCCATCATCTATTGAGGCGCGTGACATTCCAGACAAGAGCCGGTCAGAGTAGCCGCAACAGAATGTGCTATGATCGAGGGATCCTCAGTATAGCTGCTCGAATATTATGGCGATCTGAGAAGATCGCTACTTCTGGGCCAGTCAACAGTCTTCTTGCATTTTCTATAATTGTATCATGCCATGTCTTGTAACAAACGGTGTTATTCAGGGCGCCTGAAGATCAGAGATCTTCATGGCTTCCCTTTGTAATAGGATGGGATGTTATCACTTGTAGGTATAAATGCAGAAAGATGTCTCGACCCAGGGGGGTTGGAAAATAGTTAATTCAATTGGTGTATTGACAGCGGGAGCAATCTGTAATAATTCTTCCTTTTTAATATAAAGAGTTACTGTTGGTTTAAGGGAGCTGTACATTGTTCATCCAGCGTCTCTGTGTGAAGGCTGGGCCCACCTTCCGCAGAGAATGCTAAGTTAAGGTAGGATCTTTTAATTTGTGGTTGTGTGATGTTTCGTTAATCATATTTTCTGTGTCCGCAGCAGTAGTGTGTGTGATTTACAGCACTGCATATTTCTTAAGATCGATAACTGTAACAGTGTAACAGTCGACTGAGTAGATAGTCTTTATGCAATTTGTTCAATAGCTGTATAAAGCTCTGTTCATCTCATGGTTTCAGGTTGATATCCCATGAACCCTTTGTAATTCTTGATTGTTATAAGTGTTGATCTTTATTTCTGCAGTTCAATTCTTAGAATAGCCGAGCTTGATCTGTCACAATTGAATTTCTAGATTACATTTAATTTATGATTACAGATTCCAAGTGTGAGATTAGATAGGTAATTTATTTATTCTGGGTTATGAATAGGATTTCCTTTCTGTGAGTAATTGTTGGTGAATCTGATTTCATTTCTCGTTGATGCATAGAAGGACAAGGTTGAATTTGTAGAGTTAGAAGATTGGTGGGATTACGCAAAGTTTGAGGGATGAACATAGTTGTTTAAGAACAGTATTCACTACAATGATTTGGTGTTTAGCATATATTGTGCACTTACCCTTTGAAAAAAAAGACTTCCTCGGGTTGACAATGAATTTCGTAAGCTCTGTGTGTTGATAATAACTTATCTGCATTTAGGGTGCTCGACAACTCACTAAATGAAGTGAATAATAAGGTATGTTTATTCAAGCAATGGTCACTCCCAAAATCATAAAAGTGATTGGATGTAAGTGGGGATTTCAAATATTTCCACATTGTCAAAGAGCACTACTTCCTTTGCTAGTGTCTACCACTAAATTTATTTTTGAGTACTTCATCTATAAATCATTGAATTTAGTTCTTGTGAAAGTGATCTTGATGAATGTTGAATCTCTAGGTTTCTTCATAATTCTCAAGCTACATTTATGATGTGTACAAGATGTGTGCATTGTGTTGCTTCAACATTTTACAATGATTTTTGAATCTTTATATACTTCCAAACTCTTTATTGCATTTTCTCATGTTATATTCAAAAGAGTGCATGCTACAATCAAAAGAGTGCTCAAGAGTGTTTGATGTGTGCATTGTGTCACTTCAACATTTTACAATGAGTTTTAAATCTCTATATACTTCCAAACTCTTTATAGCATTTTCTCATGTTATTATATTTAAAAAAGTTCATACTACATTCAAAAGAGTGATTCTTACCTTTAGCTATGTTATATTCTAAGTAGTTTTTCCTAAATCCAATTTAGAGTAAATTTTGTTAATTACAAATATTTGTATAATTAATTGAAAAAATATTAATATAATGTTTTTTACCACATTAAATAAAATAAATCTTATTTTATAAATTAAAAAAAAATCTAGAACCTTTAATATGTTCAATATCAAATTCAAAGTTTGAAAACAAATCTTGCCATCTTGTGAACTTGGAATCACTAGCATTTTTAACTTCTTTGTTCAAGACTTTGTTCATGGCAGCAGCATCTGTTCTTAAAACAAACTTTTTGTTAATCAGAAAAATTTCAAATTTGTGCACAGCATTTATTGCAGCCTTGATTTCTTTATCTAAAGTAGCATAGTTTTTCTCTGCATCCTGCCAAACCCCTAAAGCAAATTGTAAAATTTCTTCTAACTTCTTTTTATTTTCTTTGATCCTTAATTGCTTAAGAACTGCTCCCCACCCTTCATTACTGGCATCAGTTTCAACAATCTTTGGCAGATCATCATCTGCAACATAGAGAATAGGCAGAGTTTTAACTCTTTCTTTGATTTTTTGCATAGCTCTGGTGTGCTCATGGGTCTAAGGAACTGGTTCCTTCTTCAATATTTCATTCAAGATCTTTCGATCTTTGGCATAGTCTTTGTAGAAATGACTGACATAGTTAATGCTACCCAAAAATCTTTGTAGTTGGGTTTTGTCAAGGATTTTATCAAGAAATTTATTAGCAAATTCGACTTCCTATTGTTGTAAGATCAATGTTCCATTGGAGATAACATGCCCTAACAACTTGATCTTGGTTTGGAATAATTCGAGCTTCTTTTTTGATAGTTCCAAACCAGCTTCTTTGACAACTTTTAACAAGGTTGCCAGATGTTTGAAATGTTGCTCGACCGAATCTGAAAACATAGGAATATCATCTATATATACAATTAGCCAATCAAAGTATGTCTTGAGCACATTATCCATTACCCTATGGAATTTGGAAGGAGCATTCTTGAGCCCAAATGGCATGGCATTCCATTCATAATGTCCTGCAGGAACACTAAAGGCTATTTTGAACTTATCTTCCTCTTTAATGGCTACTTACCAAAATCCAAACTTGAGATCAAACTTTGAGAATATCTTAGTTCCTGCAGTTCTATTTACTAGACTTGACTTATGAGGGATTGGGTATGTGTCATCTGCAAGAACTTTATTCAGAGGCTTGTAATTCACAACAAGCTGTGGAACACCTCTTATTTGTTCAGAGTGTTTATTTACATAAAACCCATAACAATTCCAAGGACTCTTAGAGTGCCTGATAATTCCTTTTGATAATAATCCTTTAATTTCTTATTCACATAACTTTTGAAAATGGGAATTCATGGTAATTTCTCTGCTTTTACAAGGTTTTCCCTCATATCCTTCTTTATAGGGAAGCTAAATAAAATACTTATCTTTTTTCCAAAAGGCAGTTGGGTTTTCAGAACATACTTGAGTCTCAAATTGTTCTTTGAGATGTGAGATTTTTTGTTGAGCCTATGGCAATTTCAATTGGTCTTCTATTCTCATAGATGCTTTCAAATCTTTCAACTCTTGGATATTTTTCTCTTTCTGCTGGATTGTCATGGCAATCTGGACCATTGTTGAAATTTGCGGAGAGGAGACAAAAGGAAGGACAACTTTGGTTGCTCAGATAGCTTTTGCAGAACCTTGTCTAATTTTGATATTAGGTAGAGTGATGAAGAATGCAGCTTTTCCTTCTGAAGTTCTTGCTGAGCCATAAGGTTCGACAACTGCAAGGAAAGGAGTGCCAAGAATTTGGCAACTAGAATATCTGAGAGGAAAAACTTCATATCCAGACAATGTTGCTCGAAGCACAATGTTGCTTTGGGGATCTCATATCCCAAGGAGATTTGAGTATTTCCTACTCGAGTAATAACATGAGAAGTTTTCCTCCAATATTTGGCCGGAATAAGATCTTTATACAACATATTTACATCTGCACCAGAGTCAATCATAGCTTTGACCTTGAAAATTCTATCTTGAATTTTTAAATGTATCAGTACCAAGGGTTTCTGATGCTCAATAGCCAAAACTTTCATAGAATTTAGGCCTTCAAGACTATTAGTATCAAATATACTAATATTTCTATTTATGTGCTCCTCTTCTGATCTTTCTTCTAAAGGAGCACCTCTTTTAAGTTTCTAGATTTCATCTCGAGCCCATAGATCGACTTTATATGTGTTTTCTTCTAAAAATCGACTTTCAAGACCTTGAACTTTGTGTTTCAGATCAGAAACTTCTCTTTTCAAATTATTTAATTCTTTACCTAAATCATTCAATGTGAGATGCTGCAATCTTTCATTCATGTTATGATTTATGAATGATTTGGTATTCTTTTCAAAAGAAGCATCAACAAATACAAGCTTCTTACCTGAAGACGTTTCATCTTGGGATCTTTGTGTTGTCTTCATCATAGTTTTCAAGAAGGAATCAAGAAGATATGCTTTCATTTATCCTTCAGGTAATGCCTGGATTTGGGCAAGCATTTGTGCATCTTCTCTTGTGTTGCTTGATGCCATGCAAACTTTTAGTTTATGCATTTTTCTGTCTAGTTCTTCTTCTGTTTCTTCTATGCTTTCATCTATTTCTGATTCTTCTATAGAGCTGCACGAACATTGATTTGGGTTTGAACTGAGAAATAAATAGAACTTCCTGTTCTAATTCAGACAAATCATCAGTGTCATATTCAAATTCAGAAGTTTCAGGACTAGAACTAAAATTTCCTTGAGCTAAATGAACTTCTTCTTGTTTAACAAAAGGGCTTTTGGGGCAAGCATCAGTGATATGCGTATCTGAGCCACATCGGTTGCAATGAATAGGGATTCTAGAATCCATTGCTTTTTCAGTATTTCTATGAACCTTATTTTGGGAATCTTTTCCCCTAGTCTTATTTGATGCCTCTCCTTGTGGGCATCTGTTTGCGAGGTGTCCCGATTGTCCATAGAGCCAACAAGTGAGCTTCTGCTTTTCTTGAGCCTTAAAGGTTTCCAGCTTTATATCATTTGGGGTAAAGTAATGGGTATTAGGAACCCTCTTGTAATGTGATCTCTTTCGAAACCTATTAAGAGGTTTACTAAACTGAGAATTCCTTTGAGGTCTTTAGATACTTCTGATTCTTTTCAATATTTTCTTGGCCTTTCTTTTTTTGCGAATAGGATCTTATATTGATAATCTGTACTTAGCACATATTGATTTGCTATCAGTAAATCTAGACATTTTTTGAATAGATTTATTTACCTTAGTGCTAGTACATAGGCCAACCAGAGCAGAAGTAATAATAGAGTAGATTTCTTCCCAAGTCACGGTTTCATAGGGCATTTGAAAAATGCCTTGGGCTTTAAAATAGTCTACATATTTACTGGGAAGAGCAACAAGGTATACTTGTTTCCGGAGCATATTTTTGCTATCTGCTACCTCATAGATATGTTGCATCCATTCTTTATGGAAATCATCATAATTAGCCATACTCTTACATTTTGAGTTCATTAAAATAAGAGAATGCTTAACAGATATTTCATGCTTTGTTCCACACTATTGTTCTAAGATCATAGTGGTAAGAGCACCAATCATATTACTTTGTGGCTTTCCATCTTCATGGAAATTATATCTCCAGCATTATCTCTTAATACTTCCTTTTCCATTTTTTATACAAGTGCAGGAGATGAATTTATTTCCCACCATTTGGCTAGAGTACCAGTAAGACATTGTATAAGACATTTGCATGCTTCTATCTCGCCTTTTCCTTTCATGCACATAATTCTGTATGATACATACATTCTATCTAACACTTGTCTAATTTGTCCTATAGACATATTATCAATGTTCCACTCTAGGTAGATTTCTTCAGAAAACTGTGGTACTTTAGGTAACTTTCCTTTTCCATACAAATCTGGAGCTGAAGGCATCGACATGTTCCATGGCATTCTTTCTTTAATAGGAAAATCCCATTCTGGTGCAAGCTGGGTGACAAGGGCATAATCTGCCTCAGTGCTTTCTTTAGGAAAATCGAGGGGAAATTTTTCTTTGTTCTCTGACTTTTCTGGATGATAACACTAGAAATTTCTTCAACTGGTTTAGTAAAGAGACTAGAGATAGGTATTTATCTATTACATCATTCTTTTAAAGGAAGATTTGCTTGGACTTGTCTGACTTGGTACTTGATATCTTCTGTTTTTTCATCAAGTTCAGACAATTTATGGGTCATTCCAGAATAAGAGTCTTGTAACTCTTCTAGTTTTGCATTATGATTTTTGGCTTCAGAAGCCATTATTGTAACTTCAGTTTTTATTCCCAAAATATTCAGAGAAAGGGAATTATTTGAGGAGACTAATTCATTCATAATGACCTGCAGCTGATCAATATGTCTCCTACGAGCATAATCATTTGTAACAAATGTATGTGTAGCCATTCCTCTTAAAGCAACATTTGTCCAATTTATTTGTTCTGAAACAATCTGTATTATTTTATCATTGTTACTCATTTCAAATTCTTCTCTAGCTAAAACTAGAGGGATAGCTTTAGATTGTTTCTCTTCTTATTCAAGAAGAATACTCTTGAATGGGGGAAAGGTAGAAGTGGATTCTAATTGTTGTCCATCAATACTCTTCCACTTATGTTTTGGAATTTCTATTCCTTTTCCCTTTCCAGAGTCCATCATTTGGACTAGCTACCTTTCAGAAATATTTTTCTTCCATTTATAGAAGGAGATCCAGTAATCTTGATCATTCATATAAGATTTCCTTTCTTTTGCTAAGCTTTGCTTTTGTTCTGCGGGGATTGATGCATTGAATTCTACTGCATCCGGATGAGAAAAGAGATCCCAATTTATCATTCTCTTGATCCAATCTTTATCTACTTGCCATTTTTTGCAGCCTTTTACGAGAGTAAAGAATTTATACATTTCAGGGATAGAAGGATTTTGGATATCAGCTGGTAGAGGATTATTGAAATGACAATCACGGATGACTGTGTTGGCTTGTTCTATGTATCCTAAAACATACTTGGGCATACCAGGAGGTCTGCAGTAGCTAAAAATTTCTTTGAGTCTTGGGTCATCAGTTTCTAGTGCAGGGATGGAATGTATCATTAAGATATGATCATCATGGGGAAAACTAATATCAACACATTTGGGATGAGGGCAAGATTCTTTGGACAGAGTAGGTGGAGAAAGATTGTTGCGAGGATTATGGTTTTCATGTTGTGTAAATAGGATAGTATTTCCTTTCTCTGAAGTAGAACAATCACCACGCTGGGTTGCTAAGCTCTGAAGAGATATGAGTTGAGAGCAATCGGGGCATTTGACAGAAAAGAGGATAGATCCCAAAGAGAACATAAAAGAATAAAAAACACATTCTTGAATTGTATGAAACATAATATAAAAATATATTCTTAAATATTCACAAATATCCAACTATATTGATCTTAAAAAAAAATCACACTTAAATTAATAATATCTATATTTATAATATGATCCACATCTTAAAATAAGTAAAAATAAGAAAAAACATATCTCTAACCATAATATGTCACCTCTATTTCCATTCAAAATAATGTCTTCCCATTCCTCTATTTATGAAATTAAGAATCATGAAAAACAAAGTGGTGTATTTTATTATAAATGTAATATAGTATATTTAACAATAAAATTCATATGTTTAAAATTTTAGTAAAGAATAGAATTCTATGATCCAATTATATTGATTTTAAAATAAATAAATAAATAAAAACATATCTCTAACTATAATATGTCACCTCTATTTCCATTCAAAATAATGCCTTTCTCATTCCTCTATTTACGAAATTCATAATTATACGAAATTCATAATTATGGAAAGCAAAGTGGTGTATTATATTATAAATGTAAAATAAATATATTCAAGAATAAAATTTATGTTTAAAGATTCAGTAAATGATATAATTCAAATGAGATGACATAAATGGAAATTGGTAAGTTATACGCTTAATGCTCCTTTATATTAAATTATGATGTTCGAAAACTTTAGTTTTTATTAGTGTTTTTGTGAGGAGTGTTTCGACTATTTAGCAAATCAAATCTATTATATTTGATTAGAATTTTAAAATTCTTGTAGCTTTAAAAAAGCTTTTCTAATGTTTTGCAGTTGACACACAATGTCGATCATAGTTATTCGTTTTTTAGAAGATTTTTTTGTGTAGAGCAAACCCACATTTATGAGGTGACTAATGCAATTAATCTTTTTATCATCTTCAATAATGGTACTAGTCTTTAATAAACTATTATTCACCACTTCCAAAACATGGCTTGGAAACTACTTCCCACCCATTTCAGCAAGTTCACTCCTTCTACAAACATGTTATGGTTGGGTTTCTTTCTAGTGATCATCTCCAATATCACTATTCCATCACTATAAACATCACCTTTTGTTGTGACATGTCCACCTAATCCATATTCTGCATTCAAATATCCTCACCATAAGGTTTATGATTTAGAACTTTAAATGAAATTAGAAAACTCATGACATTGCCTAATATGTTATTTAGCTCAAATAATGCCTGGAGGAATGTATCTGTTACGGAGAGAAATTCCTATGGCTTGGGGTACCACAACAGACAGCTAGACTCCAGAAATCAATCTTCTCCAATATGCAATAGAAATAAACAAT